>JAABNY020000039.1:5342127-5354687 GCA_015164015.2 Brevimyrus niger
ATCGCATGATGAGTATATATGGCATTGATTTGTGTATTAGTGGGTCGGTTGCGGTGTGGGTGGCGGTGTGTGGGGTGGGTGGGTGGGGGCAGCTCCACGGTTTAGGACTCAGACGATTGCCAGTTCAAACCCCAGGCTAGGCAGAGTCATACCACCACTGGACCTAGTTGCTCCAGGTCATGTCAGGTTGGCCAGGTCATGTGATGCGACACTGTCATTCTCCTTTGTGGGCACCTTGGTGGGTCCATCTTGAATGGTACTGTAAGATTTACTTCTGATTGGCCCAGTTGGGCTGAGAATATTGGAATGAAGGATTTGGAATGGGTTATTGGAATTGTAATTAGGGTTCGGGATGAAAACTAGCACACACGGGGTCCTTGAGGGATTGTGTGTGAAGCCCTTCTTTACGTGGCCTGTCTTTGGCAGAGGTGACACAGATTCACTTGTGCTGGTTAGTTTGGGGGCGGGCAGTGGGGGGCATGGATGTCCTGGCAGAATCAGGGCGCCCAGCAATCTAATGTTGGGGCCCGGGCAGCAAAATCAACTGAGGGAGACCAAGGTGACACCTTGGCCGGGGGGCAGGATTTCTAGCTATGCCCCTGGAGAAACTTGGCTCATATTGCTAGGGTTAAGGGTTCGAATCCCACCCTGGCATTTTCATGGTCTGCCTCTGTCATGTCTGAGTGCTCCCATGTCCTGCTGCATACCAAGACAAACCTGTAGTGATTCATCGTGTGTGTGTCTACTGTAAGTGCCCTGCAATAGCCTGGCTCCCAGCCCAGGGATTACCCCTCACTTGTGCCGTATACTGACCCAGGCTCTATACCCCTGATCAGGATAAATTATTGAAAGATTTGAATGAGTAGATAGTGGGATTTTTGCATATTGCTCAGATGGTGGGTACTTTTAATGTTTGGTAATGGTTTAGCAATGGTGTGATGGGCGGCTCTGACTAACAGGCAGACCAAAATTAAATTATTATTTAAAGTGCAAGCAGAATTGCTTATGTTTTTGTAATCTCATCTTGGCACAATTTGTTTGCCTCAATACTAAGCCCAGCCATGTTTTTTGCCTTTAGGGGGAATAACAGTGAAGGTAAGCTTTCCATAATATTTTGATAACTAACAGTTCAAGAACTGTAAGAAATTTGTTTTTTGGATAAGCACTTGGATAAATGCAAAGTTGAATTTAAGACGCTGCCTTACGGTCAGTCAGACAACTGGGCAAACAGGAGGCAGAAAGTTTGAAAACTCTTTGTTTCAGAGTTTCCTCCCCCTCTGGAAGAGGACGAGATTTACAATGACGTGGATGACGGGGACCCTAACTTGTGAGTGCTCCGGGGTGGCAGCTAGTTTGGGTAATGGGAGCAAATCGCAGTTTTTATAAATCTGAACTCGGAGCCAGCAGTGTGAGGTGACAGACTTACCTACTAAGCCACTGCACTGCTCGTTACTATTGCAAGCTGTAAGTATTATTAATAAGATTGATAATGCTAACCTTTACACTGGCTTTTGTAGATGTACATTAGAACACTAATATTAATATGATTCATGTTTATGAGAAAATACAACTGAGATTGATGTATAGAATAGAATGCATTTTTTTCTACAGATAACAAATACAGCAAAAATATATATATTTGCATATACCATCTTACGGATGGACAGATGATACTTATTACATAACTTAGTTCTGCTGTTATCCTGAGAGTTTTGTAGACCTGTTGCTGTGATGCCCAGGGTGGTTTATTTAATGTTGGATATAAATAGCACTTCAATTTCAGTCAGCGATGTTAAGAGCACCAGGGATTTATGCTTTCATCACCCCCACGTCATGGTTTTATTGTCTTTCAGACCCCCCCCTCCTAATCTGGATGAATGTAATGGTAGGATTATGTTCAATAAAAATAATTTCTTCAGATTGTTATTTTTCTGTGTGTGATGTTAATAAGGTGGCTGTGATTTTTCACCTTGTCTGGATGGTTTCTGCTCTTCAGAGGGGCTGGGGGCAGCCAGTGGGGATGAGGTGTACGATGATGTCGACAGCTCCGCCTTCCCCCCACCCCCTGCCATGAACAGGTAGCCCAAGCTTGCATGCTGTGTCATTCCTAATGGCCACAAAACCAGCCGCATTTCCCTTAAAGTTTACAGCAAATTCTAAGCAAATATTCTAAGCCATTTCAAATAATAATTCTAACTTCAATCTACAAATTAGAAAATTCTGTATCCATTGCAGTTTTTCAAATTTCTTTTTCAGCTTATTAGAAAAAAAAAAACACCTCCAGCATTTTCTTAAATGATATTTGAGGGTTTTTTTCTCTTTTGAAGTGGAGTGCGTCCATTATTGGATCTTCAGCCTGTGTCTTATGAATGTGCAGAAGCTAAATCAGTGGAAACACCATTGCTGATGTGTGATTGACCTACATTGCATCCATCTAAGGTTTTTATCACCCTCAGTCTACCACAGTTGAAGCCCAAGGGAAAACTGGAAGAGAAGGACCCCAAAAAGCAGAAGAAATTTGAGAAAGAGGAGAAGGATTTCAGGAAGAAATTTAAAGTGAGGCTGTTGTTTCTTCATTATTATGAGAATGCACTTCTAGTTCTGTATCTGATTCTGGATGGCTGCAATAAGACAGGTTTTGTCAGACCCCACAATAGTTAATCTCTGAGGAATATTGCTGTTTCAGTACTATTATGTCTGCTGTTTGTTTAAATTAAATTCGAAAGCCTTATCCTCAGTTTCAAACTCTTTGCTGACAATGATCTGCTAGACTACCAGACACATTTTAATTGCAACTTTCTCTTCCCTTTGATTGGTGACAGTACACTGGTGAGATTACCGTGATGTACCAGGTAACTGTTGTTCCTGTGCTGACAAGTAAGAAATGGGGGAATAAGGACCTCCCACTGAAGCCTGGTGAGATAATTGATGTCATCACAAAGCCTGTGGATAACAAACTGATTGGTCGAAATCAGGATGGGAAGTGTAAGTGGTCATGTGACATCATGTATGTCTATCCTTATCACTTCATTTTTCACAAAAGAAATATTTGAAATGCATTCATTTGAATCACACTAATTCACTCACAGCAAAATCAAAGCAAAACAGTGCATATGTAAGCTGTTATAAATAGAAAGGTTGCAAAATTTTCAGCTCATTGATATATTTTTTTGTAGTTGGTTATGTCTCAACTAGCAACATTATGCAAGGGTGAGTAATGGCTAAAAACAATACATTATTCTGTTGCCTTGGGACCTAATCTCACAAAAAGGTGATAGAAATATTGTAAAAATGTAAAATGTAGTCTTTATGGACTAAACCTTAGAAGGTTCACATGCCTATTCTGTTGCGAGGGAAAATATGTAATTACAATGAGACTGAAGTACAAATTGCATGCTTGAGAATTCTCATGAAGGAAAAAGATCAATATTTTTATGAGAAAATGTCTGCTGGTTTCTAACAGGGACACTGACGTTTACGATGACGTAGGTGAAGGTATGATGCTTAAGTATTTTTTTATATGTAAACCTTTGATCAGCCAGTTCTATATCTGTATGTATTTAACTTACACCTATAACTAGAGGTACCGATTCATTTTATACAGCTGCATGTCCCACAGAAATATTTCAGATGGAGTACCTTTTATGGCAAAATGTAGGCTGAGGCTTGAACTGGTGAACTGGTGATGGGTCATTGTTAGCCTGCCTACGTTGGCCGCAATATAATTAAGAAACTACCAAAGGGAAATTTAGATGTATACTGGCAATAAATAGACCCAAATGTCATTTAGGAACCAAAGTGGCACCGTGTCGGGCTTTTACACCTGCAACAGAGTAGAAGGTGGACTTCACGCAGCCTTGCAGGAGCATTTAGCAGCTTGTAGATGTGACGACAGGTGCAGCTTCACCCCACTTGCAGGACGTGTGCATATGTGACTCCTTACTATCTACTTTTCATGTCTTGCAGGCTGCATCTATGACAATGACTGAGAAGGAGCCACAGAGTTTTACCACTGTCCCCTAGTGTGGTGGCTGTTTGTTTGTGTGGTGTGTGGTGTCTCAATATAATTTACTGTGCACAAATGCAGGATAATTATAGAGCATGACAAAATAACTGAAACAGTCTCTGTACAAGCATGTTCTACAAAAACAAAATGAAAAAAACGATCAGGGAATGGGATTCCTGCTTAATATTTGAAGCCCATGGTGTTGGACAGAGAGTAAAAGTCAGTACTGGCCAGCTATTTTTAGCTGTATGGTATCTTATGCCCTGATACAAATGTTGTGGGAGTGAAAATGTTCTTTTCTTCAAAAAAGGTTCAAACCACTGAACATTTTTTCTGATTGACCAAATTTATAATAAAGTTTCACTGTAACTCTCATTGCTTTTTCTGACCTTTGCTATTTGCTTTTAATGTATTTAATAAAATGTCATATTTAAATGTTCCATCTATTGAGAGGAACTTGATTTTTTAGCCAAGAATGAATAGGGCAGTGTACCTGTATTTCTAAAATACTGTTTTCAATTCCATTGGTAGTGTTCCATTGGTGGCTTTTTAAAAATACCTCCTGCAAATATGAAACCAGCCGAATTACTGTTTCTATAACAGAAGAGTAATAAAACTATTTTCAGTAAAAGACCCTGAACAATGTGGCGAACAGGGTAATATGTACCCAAGGGTGTAACTTTCAATGGAACATTGGGGGAGTTGAGGTCTCTACCCATTATGGGGGAAACATGATTATTGGGGGGTTGTATTCGATTGGTTTTGATACAACCCCCCCCCCTAATTTACACCCATTTATGTACCTCTATTCCGCATATTGCTCAGAGCTGGTCAAAGTCGTCCGTACTGAAATGAGTTTTGCAGGACATGTTGCAACTGTTGTCCACTTGGTGATGCTATGGAACAAGCAGAAAAAGCCAAAAAAGGGTGGATTCCACACAGTCTCTCCAATTCCAGACATTCCAGGTAAAATACAGACATTTTACTACAAGTCATTCACTACGAAAGGGGAACAATTTAAAATAAATATAAAAATGTAGACAACACCTATGCTCACAATTTAATTTGGCATACGATTTAATCCATACTGAAGTACGGTACTGAGAATGCAGGGTTAGCCTGTACTGGAGCAATTGGGGGCTAAGGGCCTCCCTGAAGGACCCAATGGGATTTTAACTCAACCTGATCACGGGTACAGAGTCCGCGATCATAGAGTCGCACAGGTCCCCCCTACAGAAACGTATGTGAATTGGGTCTATACATCCAGCAGAAAACGCATGGACCCGCATTCAAAATAAAACTCTTCAATTTAATTGGTAACGTTACATTTTTAAAATACTTCCTGCAAATATGAATCAAGCCGAATTACGTTTTCTATAATATAACAGCAATGAAGCTAATCTAATTCAAAACCTTATCACGTAGCACATAATTCTTGATTAGAGTGTGCACTCGTTTAAACTGTACCTTAAGTAGGACGACCACATGAAAAGACGTGACAGTGAACCAGTCTGATACAGGGCATTTAATTAATTATTTTTTGTGTACTCTAATGAATTCATAGTTCTTTAATTCATTTCGAATAGCAATTCGTAATTGGATTTTCGTGTTAGCTGCAGTGGAAGCACATTATGAAAAATCCATTTATTTTCCACTATATGCACTTTCCCAGCAGGCCTTTCTGCGGAGAGCATTTGTTAGATATAACATAACTGTATAAGCCGATATTAAACTCAAAAGAAATACTGACGTTAATTGGCAACTGATTTAGTTTTCTCACAAAATCAAATCCAAAAACTCCAAAATTGTGTTTCTCCGTCTCAAATATTGGATGCATGTTATGTATGTTTCTTTTTGTTTGCTCTAGATTTTAAATAGCACACGAAATATCTCAGAAGAATAATTTCGGCTACATCCCATTAATCTCTGCCACCAGCTCCAAAAACTTGCCAACTGCACACTACAACGTTGAGGCTCTAAAAACGCTACCGCTGCGAGAAAAGTAGTTTTTGAAACTCGCCGTGGATGGAATTTGTCGGGCGCGGCCAGTCATTGGTTTAGCTGACCTGTCAGTTGCTACTACACTGGGTTGTCATTGGATAAAGTAGACGGTGATTGATAACACACTCAAATCTCCGCCCACCACAGGATTCCGAAGTCTCGCTTCCCTTACCTTCTTTTCTCTCGCGATACTTCCCGTTGTTTCCGGTGTTGCGAACATCCCTGTAAACATGGCGGGTAGCATCCGCGGCCGTCCGATCCGGAGTCTTCGGATGCGAGGTGAGCTAGGCTGGAGGCAGTCGCCGCTGGCGTTGGCTCCTAGCTGCCCGCCTCTTCAGGCGACCTCTGACATGTCTCGCGTCCCAATTGTTGGCGTTTTTCGCGCTCACCGGCGATCCTTGTTTTTCTGTTTGGCAGGTCGGAATGACAGCGGAGAGGAAAACGTACCGCTCGACCTAAGCAGAGGTGAGGATGAGTGGGGAGGGGGGCTTGTTGTTGTTGTTGTTGTTGTTGGTGGTGGTGGTCTTGTTGTTGGTGTTATTGTTGTTTTGGGGTTGGGTTAAAAATAAGGGAGCAGCATGTGGATTCATGCTTACATCGATTTTATGCCATAACATCCCAGCACTGGGGCGTAAGCTGTAGCCCTGCTGACCGCCTTGGTTGTTTTGACTGACCGGTTAACCAGCTCCGTTCACCCGGCTCACCTGCGCAGCCGCTGGGTTACCGTACCGCAGACAAGAGGCGAGGCGAAACCCAGTCCGACTTTGCCGGTGGCTGTTGATGCGTGAGGCGCTTCGGCCGCTTCAACCGTTTTTTGGTGGGGGGCGGCACGGAGGACCGCGGGGCAGGGCTTGACCCTCTTCGGACCACCGTGTATTCGTGACGGCGGGTGGGGAATCATTTTGGGGTCGCTAGACCCCCTTCTCCAATGAGACTGCATCGTGTTTACTATTCTGTGCGGTTTTTAGCATCTGTTTGAGCCCAAGCTGCCTGATGGGCAACCCCGATCTATCGGTCGTGCGTGAGGGGTTTTGGTAATCAAAATAAAAACGTGTTCACAATGGCTGACACAGCATTGCTAAAAATACCCCTCCCCTCCACCCCGTTCATCTGCGGCAGGGATAAACACATTGACGGTGCCCTTGCGTTGCTTGTAAACATAGCCGTAGCGCTGGGAAATGCACGGGGGGGGTGTTAGTTAAGAGCCCATCAGTTAACCTGGTAACGGTGTCATAATATTTACAAGTCACGACGGAGACACTAGGCGTCGGGTGTGATACTGCGCTCTGTGTATCTCTGTTCTCCGGTTAATAGCCCACTATATACGACATTTATTCTGTCCGTCTTATAAATCTGTTCCTCGCAATCAGATTGCAGACGGCGAGTCTATTGTGACAAGCTTTCTTTACGATATATTTTGCAGTTGCATTCCCAGTAGCCATTTTCCGATAGACGTCTCCAACACTAATTCTCCTGCCTTTCCTGCAGATTTCTACCGCAGATCATTATAATTGGTCGTGAGCTTTGTATTCTTAAGGCAGTGCTCGAGTTATGTAACCAGTCCAGTGGTTCGAGGTTTCTTGAGAGGTAGACTGACAGCGTCACCATAATCGTGTCAATAAAAAGGACATTAACGGGGTCTTTACAACATGCACTGTAGGTTTATAACCGAGATGCTTTTTCTCAGTGTTTGCAAAAACCCGTATATTTTGCAATTTAATAATGCAGGGAGGGTCATCTTAAATACCTTTAGTCAAAATATGTTGGAATCTGTGATTGATTGCATGGCTTGGAAGTTGATTAAAATATTTTCCCATCAATCAGATGACCTTCTGACATTTATTTACTCGGTATAAAATGATTTCTGTACCAAGTAATGATCAGAGAGTAGAACTGACTCCTGTCCCTTACTCAAGGGTCCAAGGATGATCGGATTTGTCTGTTGGCCAAGGGACTTGAACCTACAACCTTCTGGATATGGGCTCAAATATCTCTGATACACTTACTGTCAACCATGCAAGTAGTTATATCCCCCACTCTGCTTTTGCTTTTTTCAAGCAGTTGCATTGCATTACATGTTTGTATTGCAAACAGAAGTACCTTTTAGTGAATATCTATTTGTCTGAAGACCTGCCAGATTGCCTTTCAGTATGGGGGGGGGGCAGTCTGCATGTGGCCTGTTCTCTTACATAGGTCCATTATGTAACACTATGTTGTTGTAGACTGTAGCAGTGTCCCTCGCCCAGAGTGGCTCAGTGCTGCTGGTGAGGTTAAGGAGGTGGGGGCAATGCTGTGAGGGGGTGACCAGGTTAGTGACAGACTATCTGTTCTCCCAGGCCCCCTGTCTCTCTTTTTATCCCACCCGAGTGAGTTTCTGGTTAAACCATGCATTGGGGGGTGCTGGGGGCTCTCCCCCTGGCAACTGTGCGTCTGTGACCTTTACTGTTTCCCCTTCGGTCCTCAGATCCCTCGGACAACTTCCGCGAAATCTTGCAGAATGTGGCCAAGCAGCGAGGTGTCAGTAACATGCGGAAGCTGGGCCACCTCAACAATTTCATCAAGGTAAGTCTGTGCGCCTGTCTCAGCACTGGCCTGCGCGCTTCTGTTTACATCTGCGTGTGTATGCAAGTGTCTGTGTTAGAGAGGTGTGAGTAAGGACAGGCTGCACTGACAGAAGACACTCATACCTGATGAAACAGGCTCAGGGTTTGTGCCATAAGACCAGCCTTTGCTCAGCGAACAGCTGCTCTCCACTGTTCAGGCTACTTTGTGTCTGAGTGTCTGCTGTGTTTTTGTTTGGTGTCCGAACCTCCTGGTTACGGGGTTGTGGCTCCTTCTGTGGCGGCCGTGTGACGCATGTCAGCCAGGTGAGGATGCTGTGCTTCTCCACCTGCGCTTCAGCATTGCCTGTCCCCCTCCCCTCAGCTCCTGTGCAGCGTTGGCCACTCTGAGGAGAAATTTGGATTCACCCATGAAGAAATCATCATCTGGTAAGTGCCGGGGTGCTAGTTTCAGGATCTGGATGATTAAAGGCTGTTAAATAAAAATGATCGCATCCTGAACCGCAAAACGTGGTTGCCATGCGCTTTGACAAAAGAGGGCAGAATTGCTCCCCCCATCTGAACTTTCACTGGTGGCTAAGGGACTATTAGCCTTTGCTTTTGTTAATGGGGGTAAAAAAAAAAGTGCCATTAACACCCACCACATTTAATGGAAAAAGTACAGTTAGCCCCTATCATGGCTAATGGACAGTTAGCACCTGCTACCAATAATGGACAAAGGACTGTTAGCTGCCACCATTGCTAATAACAAATATACTGTTAGCACCCAGCATGGCTGGCTAATGGCTAGTGGGCTTTTATCACCTCCTGTCGCTAATGGCTAATGGACAGTTAGCACCACCTGCCACTAACAGGTAATAGACTGTTAGCACCTACTGTTGCTAATAGCTTTAGTACTGATGGCAACAACCATGGCTAATGGCTAGTGGTCTGCTAGCTCCAGCTGCCGCTGTGAGCACAGGTCATGTCCCACGGTAAAAGGGCTGATACTGGGACATATCTTAGAAGCTGTAGGCTCAGAATTTTGAGGTGAGTTCATCTTAGAATTCTCAGAGTGTGCCGTTGTTTATGCTTCTGGTTTTTGGTGATATGGTGATATCTATGTCCTCCCCCCAAAGCCTGCGGTTAGCGCTGCTCAATGAGGCCAAGGAGGTACGGGCGGCTGGTCTGCGGGCGCTACGCTACCTCATCCGAGACAGCGTCATTCTCCAGAAGGTTCTTCGCCTTCAGGTGGACTACCTGATTGCCAGGTGGGATTCATTCCACGACCCCCGAGAAATAACGTTCTATATTTTAGCAAATGGTTGTGTCAGTTAAGCCTTGTCGTTATATTTAACCCATTTACTGGGACACACGTTCAGTCATGCTGCTAAGAAAGTTTTGTAGTGGCTTTTTGGAGCAGATAGCCTAGTGGACTGAAGGATCATTTCCTGAAATACATGCCACGGTCCTACTAATGAGCAGCATTCAGTGACTTTACTGTTATATCTACAGGCAAAACTGCAAATGAGAGTTCAGTGAATGCTAATCTTCAAACAGTATTTGTCTGGAGTGCTACATCTGTAGCTTTGTTTTGAAGGAGGGTTTTATATAACCAGGCTGTCTGAACCTTCTGTCCCTGTCTTCAGGTGCATTGATATCCAGCAGAGTAATGAGGTGGAGAGGACACAGGCTCTCAGGCTAGTGCGAAAGGTGAGAACAACTCTGCTCCCTTTTCATTGGTGGGAGCGTGTCACGCTCCCTGCTCCCCCTTCAGACCATATAGGGTGGTGCAGGCTTGTTTGTCCAGCCTATTGGTTTTACTTTTCTCTCCTGTATTCTTTGACATTCAATATTGATGGTACTCTCTGTCATATTCGTCCATGTCGGAGTGTGGTGTTTGTAGATGCAGGCAAGCAAAACATGTTGATGTTAGCGTCGTGTTACAAGATCCTAAAGTGACAGAAGTCTTTGCTTCTGACCACAGTTGCCCACAGCTGATGGAATCCTTTACTTCAACTTCTTCATTAGTCTCCGGGCTTCTGCTTTTGCTGCTGTGTGGTCCTGCTTTTGAGGAGCGTGTTAAGCGTGTGTCCTGTTCACTATCTCGTGTTTGTGTGTATTAGCTCCGTTTGTGGGTTTGGTGAGATCATGCCACACCAATGGCATCAATGGGCTCCATTGTGTTTCTGTTTGCGATATTAGCTCTATATTTTCAAGCCTTGTTTTTTTTATCTACCTACCTACCTACCTGACCGACCGACCGACCAACAAATCTGAGAATTTACTTTACTCGTTGTAGAGCCCTTTCATGTGTGTCATCTTCAGCCCCTCGATAACGAATACACAGTGCTAATTATGTACTAATGTCCTCAACGTGGGCAAACCATGTTGCAGGTGTTATCAATGGTCATTAATGTAAACAAATAGCTAAACTTTTCCGGTAACAGAAAGTATTGGAATTTTTTAATTATTGTTTAATTTAGTTTCGGAAGCAATATTTATAACTTTTGTTAGTTGTACTTTTTAATTATTTTCGTATCTTATTTGAGTTTACGAAAAAACCTGCCGATTGTGTCTATAGGTCCAACTGTGATCTTGTTGATGGGGTCATCTCCTGTACAGCTACTGCAGTCCACCTAGCCACCTCATTACCCTGCCAGTTTTTGAAGTTTTTAAATCTCAAAGGCGCTGTGCAGGTTGCTTGTTTGACCCCCTAGGGTTACTGCAAACGTCTGATATCAAAATGCAGAACATGTTTGTTTTCTGTCTCGCCGGGCGACCAGCACCTTGAGGCTTGCGGCTCGCTCCAATGTGTGCACGCTTGTGCACGGCCGCTGTCCACTGGACTTCCTGTGTCATAAAAACTTCTGACAGTTTCCATGAGCACTCGTGGGCCTAGAAAGTGGAATCACACCACCCACACATAGTAAACAAAGCTTATCAAAGAAGAAATCTAGCTGTTAAGAAAGAACCTAAAAAAGACACATGCTCGTACTGGATAAAATGGTGTGAAAGGGCATAGTTAATTGCACGACATCTAAGAACATCTCCTGGTGTTTTTAGGCAATAGTTGTATCTCCGTGAGTGCTCAATGATGCACCCTGCCTTCTGCACTGCATTCTGCACTTTCCTTGCAAAATTCTAGAATGTCGCATTTAAGAAATGGATAAATGGTTTTTAAAGTTTCCATCCTTTCCCTCTCTTCTGCCTCCTACAGATGATCACTGTGAATGCCCTGCTTTTTCCCAGTTCGATCACCAACTCGCTGATCGCTGTAGGCAACGATGGGCTGCAGGAACGCGACCGGATGGTGCGGGCGTGCATCGCCATTGTCTGTGAGCTCGGTGGGTGACATGCATACGCACTCTGCATGTTTTTTTATTCTTAAGATGTAAAACTTCCTGTTGAGAAGAGGTCAGGGTGCAAATGGCTGTAAAACCAGCTCTTGCTCCTGCTGGTTAAAGTCTGGTCTGTGTCAGTCAGTCTCTATCTCCGGGAGGTCTGCAATGTCAGTAAAATGGCCATCGGCGGCCTTCTGAACGGGGTCATATGAGCCAGACCTTCACTGCCATGGCATCCTCTGGTCATCCCACGATAACCACTCTCTTAAAAAAAAAAAAAAACCACCAGCAGTCTGCTAAAGCCACCAGCAGTCTGCTATAGAACAGAATCAGTCATTAGGCAGTGGGCGCTTTAGTGTCAGAACCCAAGTGTGGCACCTGTTGGCTGGGCTGCACATCATGACTGTATGCCGCATATGCAGTAATCACCAGGCTTTGATACTTTACGGATTTTTGCTAACAATAGTAGTACAGTGGTACCTCGGTTCTCGAACTCACTAGAACTCGAATTTCTTGAAAGTCAAACAAACCAGTTAGACCTAGAACTCGATCTGAATATCAACCGTGAACGCTGACCTAATATAAATTGTACGCGCCGGGAAATGAGTCATACTACAATGCAATTCTTACTTGAATGCCTTCATCACAGACTGGACGATTAACCAAATC
>JAABNY020000039.1:5363543-5374771 GCA_015164015.2 Brevimyrus niger
GGACATTGGTACATGATGCATATTTAGGTAGGATTCTCTAAAGACCTACTTTATTTCAAGTTGAAAATAATATAAATCAAAAAAATCAAAACCATAATATCCCTGGCTCTGACATGTCCCTCTTGTGGCGCCCCCTCCAGGCCAACCTCCATGCCCTCATCCAGATGAAACCTGCCCTCACCCACCTAGGTGACAAGGGAGTCCTGCTGCTCCTACGGTGAGATGCATGCTGGGATACCAGTGCATGCTGATAATATTTCAAGTTTTTTAAGGGATGTCCTGATCCACATTTTTGGTACTCTGATCCATGCAATTTTATCTTCTGATTCTGATTCCCAGTCCAATAATTTAAATAATTAAATTCACATACAGTAGGCATTGATGCAGTCTTCATATGACGAAGCTTTCCTTATGATGTTTCTGCAAGTGTCTAATTAGATTTGTTGTATTAAACGACAGTCTGTTTTGATATCCTCTCGAAGAGATGGCATGGCAAACCATTGCAGGTAGCTGTAGGCCAACTGAGTTTCCATCCACTTTCTGAAACCGCTCAATCCCAACTGGGGTCGCAGGGGGGACTGGAGCCCATCCCAGGAACAACATCCTGATCCCAGGACTTTTAAACCCCCTGCCCAGTTCTTATGGTTGATGGGCTCTTGTTGGTCACTGTATCTGTTTGCTTGAATGGGCAAAGGCAGGAACCAACCCAGAGCAGTCAGCAACACACCACAGGGCACATACACACACACAGGGCCAATTTAGACTCGCCAATCAATCTATCCTGCACACTTTTGGACCATGGAAGGAAACCCACACGAACACGGGGAGAGCGTGTGAAATCCACACAGAAAGGACCCGGGACCAAACCCAGGACTTTCTTGCTGTCAGGCAGCAGCGCTCATCACTGCGCCACCACGCCACCCAACAGTCTCCATTTTAAAGAGTTTCCTCGTGGCTGAAACCTCAATAGATTGTAGTTTCTCAGCCATCTGCCTCAGGCTTACTGTAGCATGTTGATAGAACCTTACAATCTACACAACTGACAAATTCGGAGGATATGGCAGTATGGATCTCGCTGTGGCAGCTGATGCCGATCAATTAAAAAAAAAAATGCCTGGATCATCCTCGATTCCACTCTTTGATAGGGTCGGCTTCTGAAGAGACATTCTAAGTCACGAAAAAGGTCATATTAACTGCACTTAATTCTGTTCTTGCTCACAGTATGGATTTGTCTTTCGCTAAGCATTCTCTAAACTGCAAATTGAGACTAGTATAGACTTGTCATGTGAGTGTTTGAGTGTCTGTTCATTGGTTTGGTATCCTCCTGCTGGTGTCCTTAAGAGATCTGACAGCTTGCACAATGTACATGGCCTGCGTGTATCTGTGTGATCCATCTCTCCTGCTGGCCCACAGGTTCCTGTCCATTCCAAAGGGTTTCTCCTACCTTAGCCAAAGGGGGTACGTCAACCGTCAGCTTGAGAAGTGGCAGAAGGTGAGTCGGCTCATGACTTTTAAACCCCCTGCCCAACTCCCACGGTTGATGGTCTCTTGTTGGCTACTGTATCTGTTTGCTTGAATTGAGGACGATTCCGGCCAGCGTGAATGCTGGGAATCCTTTATGGGAATCCGCTGCTGTTCGGCCAAAATGTGGGTTTGTGATGAGATTCTGTAGTAGTCGGTGACGTTCGCTGCCAGGAACTGAAATCAAATAGCGCTTTATAGTGTAAAATGAGCTTTTTCCTCTTCCCCATGTTTCCTGGCACATAGAAAAAGAAATCTATTTTTATTTTTCACCTTTTGCAGCTGCAGGATTCAGGGGAAATGTAGAGTAGCGGGAAGGTTGGCCTCCGGCCTTTATTGTCAGTGTGGGGATCTGTCAGTGTTCCTGTAAAATATAGATCAGCAATCAGGAATATCGGAATTGTTTTGGGAAATTGGGCAAAATACAAGCAGTTTTTTACTCCCTGCAAAATGACACATCTTCTAGGGAAAGTGCGGGCTCATCCGCAGTGTTATGTGAATAAATAAAAAATAAACTTTTTTTCCTTGCATGTCTAAGAAGGCTTGCTTATATGCGTCTCTGACCACAGGAACACAACCTGAAGTATGTGGATCTGGTAGAGGACCAGCTGAACGAAGCTCTCACCACGTATCGCAAACCTGTTGATGGGGACAATTATGTCCGCCGAAGCAACCAAAGGTGAGAGCTGGTCAGCTGGACTGGACATTCTCACTGGCCTTCAAGGCCGGTGAACCTGTTAGGTGACAGTGTGCCACTTTTGGGTGCCATTTTTCGGGCATGCACGACTTGGCAGGCCAATTTCGCTCTGGTATTACATGAGTTTTGACCGATACTGCTGGCCTTAAACCATTTCCTCTGTCTCCTAGGTTACAAAGACCAAACGTTTACCTTCCTGTGCACTTGTATGGTCAGCTGGTCCACGATAAGACGGGGTGCCACTTGCTGGAAGCTCAGGTACTGGGCAGGTGTCTGGTTAATAAATAACGTCAACTAATTTCTAGCTTTGTCCGTTAACTAACCTCTGACCTCCCCCCACCCTTGTCCAGAACGTGGTTCCGGATCTGAGCTACACAGTTCGCTCCCCGACTCTAGATAACTGGGAAGGCGTTAAGCATCTGAAGGCGGCACTCTGGGCCTTGGTGAGTATATCAATGTGCACCTGTGCGTGTGTGGTGGTGAGCATAGCCAGACGTGAGTATAACTGCTCAGGATCTAGTGCTGAGAAAGGACCCCCCCCCATTGTTTCCAGGGTAACATCGGCTCCTCCAACTGGGGTTTGAACCTGCTCCAGGAGGAAAACGTGATCCCAGACATTGTGGCTCTGGCCCATCACTGCGAGGTCCTGTCCATCCGCGGGTAACTTCCTGCTTCCTGCTCTGAATGCAACCCTGGTGTCTGCCTCGCTCCCGTCAGCCATCTTGGATCTTTGCCTGCTGTCGTCCCGTGATCTTTCATTAAGACCGATCCCTCTTCGTTTCCCGGCAGCACCTGCCTGTACGTCCTGGGCCTCATCTCCAAGACCAAGCAGGGCTGCGAGGTTCTGAAGCAGCAGGGCTGGGACGCGGTGCGGCACAGCCGGCGCCAGCCTTGGCCCGTGGTGCCAGACGAGGTGGAGCGCCAGCCGCCCGGCGAGCTGTCCTCGGGGCCCAGCTCGCTCAGCCTCAACTCCGAGTCCACTGGCTCGCGGCACAACAGCGAGAGCGAGTCCACGCAGCCCGGTGAGTCAGCGGGTCGACCCAACCACGCTGCATACCTCGGGACATCCGGGGTGGGGGGGGGTGATCCAGAAGCGGGGACCGGCACCAGGCCGAGAGAATCCTGCAGACCGAAGAGTGGCCGTCCGCTCATGTAAAACCACATCTGGTGGTAGTTGGTCATTATATCAGTACTGGGACCAGCATGATGGAAGGAATGGGCCTAATTTACTGGTGATGGTCGTTCTGTTTTGGGAACTAATCTGTGACTCTTGGTTTCAGGCTTCTACATCCTTGATGATGAAAAGTGTGACTTGCTGGGCCTGCCGGAGGAGCTCCCGCTGTACATGCGCTCCAAGCCCCAGAAGGACCGCGGCCCTTTCACTCTGTTGCCGTTGCGCAGCTCGGTGCGGCGCCGCCTCCTTAGCACTCTCACCCTGCCCAGTAAGAAGCTCCGAGGCACTGGCGATCCCAAGGCTGGCAAGCAGGGGGCTCCACGGCGCAGCCGCACCATCACAGAGCCCTCCGACATCTCTCCTGTGTACAATGGCGGCCGCCTGGCCACTAGCCCGTCCGTCAGCTTGGAGACGTCCTTTCTGGGCTGCCGGGACGATCGAGTGGGCGGGACCGCCATCCTAGAGGTGGAGACTAAGCTGGGTAGGGGCGGGGCCGAGAGTCACCGGGAACCCGGTAGCCGCGAGCGATTGGCTGGAGATGGCTCCTCTTCCTCGTCCTCAGGAGGGGGCGGGGCCCAGTTCAAGAGCCGCAGCCAGAGCTTCAACACGGACACGACGACCAGCGGCATCAGCTCCATGAGCTCGAGCCCGTCCCGCGAGACGGTGGCCGGCGTGGACTCGTCGGCGGGTGACACAGACTGCGTCAGCCTGGACACGGTGATCAGCGCGCGCACAGTGCGGACGTTGTGCTCGCTTACACCACAGTCCAACCACCTGCCGCTGTCCAAGTCTAGTTCGGCATCGCTGGTGCCGCCTGGCTCCGCCCACACGCTGCCACGCCGAGCCCAGTCACTCAAGTCACCCTCGGTGGCGGCCATCCGCAGCCTGGCGGACTGCAGCTTTGCATACACCAGCCCGCGGGACGCACTAGGCTATGCCACGCTCAAGCGGCTGCAGCAGCAGCGCATTCATCCGTCGCTGTCGCACAGCGAGGCGCTGGCTTCCCCCGCCAAGGACGTGCTCTTTACCGACACCATCACCATGAAGGCCGGCAGCCTGGACTCCAGGCTCACGCCCCGCAGGTGAGCGTCACTCCTCTTGGCTCCACCTTCCAAGAAGCCTTGTAGTCATAGGTAGCGATAGCCAAACTGGAGTTTCGAGACCCAGAGTGGGCGGGATTACAATGCGCTGTCAATCACTGCCGACAGACCGATCTCATCTTGTGATAATCGTACTACCTCGTGGAACAGTCTCCTGTACTCTGTTGCTCTAATTAGATAATATGTTATTAAGAACTGGCAGATATAAAAGGGGCTCATGGTTCAGTTAAGCTCTGAGAAGGTCTAACAGCACAGAAGCAGTGTAGCTTGAAATCCGAATACACAGACTAACCCACAAGCCTTTTAGCAGCGATTCCCAGTCTGGTCCTCAGGGTTCCACAGACAGTCTGTATGTATGTATGTATGTGGCATGTCTTACAGGAGGAAGGGAGGGAGCAAACATTGGTGCATTTCCACTTGCATACAGGAACCGACCTGTACCCCATCTGTCCCGCGAAGAAAGTCTAGTTACAGCACGGTTCCAGGTCTCCTCGGTTTTTCACTGCAGAAGCGTGGCTCGGTAAAAGAGACATTGATGTGAAACCGAAAAGGTCCTTATTTACTGCTTACATGGTGTACATCATAATTTACTATGTGCAGTTATTATTCTTTTACTGTGTATTCTTTTACAATTTCCAACTTTTCGGGAATGGATCGCATTGTTCGATCCTACTAATAATGAACATCTATCCATTTCCTGTAACAGCTTATCCTATTCAGGGTCACGGGGGGTCCGGAGCCCATCCCAACGCCTATGGGCTCAAGGCAGGAAACAATTCAGGATGGGGTGCCAACTCATTGCAGGGCACACTCACACACTATTCACTCAAAGAGGCACACCTACGGGCAATTTTGTGACTCAAATTAACCTCAGCATATTTTTGGACTGTCAGGGGAAACTGGAGTACCTGGAGGAAACCCCACGATGACACTGGGGGAAATCCACACACATGGAGCCCTAGCGGAGACTTGAACCTTGGTCTCAGAGGTGTTAGGCAACAGTTCTTGGTTCTTGATGGCAGTGAAAAAGCGCCAAATGTAGAACATCTGCAGGTCCCCATGGACCGGATTGGGAAACACTGCCTTTAGGTATCAACCTTCAGACATCAGAGAGTCGATCGTCTCCAAGGTCGGGTTGCGGATGTTGCTCCTCTTGTCTTTGTCCTTTGGGTTCCCCCTAAAACCCCTTCTTGTCCTCACAGTTGTGGTGGATGTGGTGTAAACTTGCAGGTTTGAGGTTTCAGACTTGATCGAACCGGAGGATGAGGTGCACGTTACCCAATCTGCTGCCTTGGTGTTGGACCCCTGGCAATAAATACGCTAGCAGGATGTAAACCGAAAGTCTCACCAAAAGCGACCGCTGCAAGCCCCAAAAGCCGAGCTCGCCAGTGTCGCAACACACTTTTTTTTTTTTTTTGTATTTCCTATGCCTTTCTTGTAAACAGCGTGCTCTTCACTTCAGAGGAAGCTGGGGTTGAAAGATCTTCGACGTTGCGGTCAGGCAGCTGTCTGCTTGCGGACACATGAGCCCAGCTGTGATGACTGCTGGTGATCGACGGAAATAACTGTCAGTTCTTCAGGACCGTTTGGGAGGCTTTCCTTAGTGGATGGGCCCCCTAAATTGGCGTGTGTGTGTGTGTGTGGAGCCTTCTCATGGGAAGGGGAAGTGTCCCCTACACGCTTTCGAGAGCAGGCTAGTCTAAATCCCATGTTCTTCTCTCTATCAAAGGTCACCCTATTGCCTCCAGCAATGATCTGGAAGTAATCTACTGTTTTTGGTGCCCCTCCCCCCACCTTCCCCCAGGTTTTTGCTAAAGAGATTCAGCTGTTCAGGCCCAATGAGGTCTCGTTGCAAGACCAGGTCCCTCCTTCCACGGTGCGTGTTCATCTCCAGGGACCGTCCCATCCCCTCCTTTGCCATTTTCCTCAACCCAACCCCCCCCGATATCTGAGCTGAGGGAAAATATCTGTCCTGCCTCTAGACCCTGCCTACCCAATGCCTCTTCCCATCCCACCCCAACAGACAGTGCGTAGTCTAGCATTCAAATACTGTTTGTTTAGTGCGGGGGTTGCATTTCCTCGATCAATTTGGTTTTACATCTGAATGGATGCCAGTTCAGTCCAAAATTGATCCCTCTCACCCAGTCACTAGCAATCAAAAACTGCAGATCACCCAAACCACGTTGGACCATGTCCATCCAGATGAACGTGGGTAAGAGACTCCCATTCTGAGTGCCACAGAGGATGAAACTTCCCAGACATGCCTATTGGCCCACAAGCTGGGCGCGCTGTTCCTTTGCTTTATTGCTAGCAGTGTTGGAGCAGGAACAGCACTGTGCTTGTGGAAGGGGCTCTGGAGTCATGAAGCTCCCCCAGCGAATCCTGGTTTAAGGAATCCCTCACTCCCCATCCCCCTGCTCCTGCATAAGCTGCCTGGCTTCCCCCCTGCCCGCGTCTGCCTGGCTGTCCGTTTTGCCGTTGTGTTACTCTACCAGGCCTCCCGGCTGTAGCCCTTCCCTGTCTCTGGTGAATACTGGAGATGTATGCTCCTCTGGACCCTGTCAGGCCGTAGGTCCTGGATGAGGTTGGACAGTAGTAATTCTGGATCCTGGAGTTGACTTCTGCTGTACCCTGTTGGAACCTTTGGCCTAGTTTATCTGTCTTGACCTCATCTCCCACCTTTCCTCCCTCCTCACTCAACCCGCAGATTCCTCAAGGCTCTGAGCTTCGCCTCTTTAGACAAAGAGGAGCTCCTAAGCCCCATCAGCCAGACCACCCTGCACCGGTCCTGTTCTGTACGCTCTATGGTCTCCAGTGCCACCTTTGGGTGCAACGACGACTACATTGGCCTGGCTCTGCCCATGGATGTCAACAACATGTTTCAGGTGTGGCCCTGGGCTCCTGATAATCTTGCATGTTGCTTGAAAGTAGTAGAACAACAAGGGGGGGGGGGTGTTAACCACCAGTCAGTATTGAGGCCCTGCCGTGTCTTCCAGGTGAAGGAGACCCCGTACTTTAAGCAGAGCACAAGCCCACCATCTGAGGACAAGAGTCCTAAATTCTTCTTTGGAGATGTGGACGGTAAAGACCCCAGCTGTGCATTTTGTGCTCCTGGTGCAGCCAGGTCTGCTCGCCAGCTTGGGGACGTTCCAGATCAGTATCCAAACCCCAATAGCTTGTGAAATAAAATGTGAAGATTTATTAAGGAATACTAAGTTATGAGCACATATATGATGAATGATTATGTAAATGATAAATCTGTCAATCAGTTTTATTTATCACGTACACAGTTATAGTCAATACATTGTCTTGAAGGGTTTGGTTACCTAACTCTAAGACTGAAACAAAGAGCATTAATGTAAATATAGAAATTATTAAATGTTAAACAATCATAAATCACCATGAATAATGTGCAATTAGCAGTAACATAGATGTTATTTTAGGAAGACTAACAACGTGTTTGTTACATCCTATATGTTATGTCTATCAGAAATTGCATGTGTATGTGTATATGTTAATCCTGAGGCCCCTCCCCCTCAGGTCCCCGGTCAGGTGCCCCGCCTCCGCTGCGCCCCCAGATCAGCATCACGGAGCTGGTGAGTGGCAGCCGTGCCGGGCTGGATGAGGAGACGGGCCTGCAGGATCATCGCGACGACAACTGTTTGTACTGCGTGGCCATCCAGGTGCTGGGAGGCCACGCCCACAGCCAGGCCGACACCCCCCACAACCGCACGGGTGAGAGCCATGAGCAAGTCAGGGCCTGACGAATAAATACTGTCAGAGTGATGCGCACCTTACGTTACAGTCTTACTGTTATTCCGATTGTCTTTTGCTTCAATTGACTTATTTAGGTGGAAGATTAATTAATACATGACATAGTGGTACAGTGGTCAGCACTGTTTCCTCATACCTTTAGGACCAGGGTTCGAGTCTCCGTCATGGCTCCATGTGTGTGAAGTTTGCATGTTCTCCCCATGTTGTTCTGGGTTTGGGTACTCCAGTTTCTACCTGCATTCCGAAAGCATACTGAGATGTGAATGGTGTGTGAGTGTGCCCTGTAATGGGTTTGCTTACTCCCCTGGGTTATTCCCTGGCTTGCGCCCGTAACTTCAAAGACAGGCTTCAGGCCCCCTGCTTAGGAAAAATAGGTATGGGCAATGGACACTTTATAGACAAAAATTATTGAGATATCCGGCCATCATACCTACAGAAACTTTTATGACATCCCATTCCATAGACATGCATCCAAATCCATAGGCATCAATATGGAGTTGGTTCCCCTTTTGCAGCTATAACAGCTGCCACTCTTCTACTTTCCACAAGATTTTGGAGTGTGTCTGTGGGAATTTCTGCCCATTCATCCAGAACAGCATTTGTGAAATCAGGCACTGGGCAGCCACCTGTTGGGGCACCCGGGGAGCTGGGGGTTATGGGCCCCAGAACATGCTGTGGCTGGGTTTGAACTCCCCCCAAAGGTGTTCCATGGGATTGAGGCCAGAGCTCTCTGCGGGCCAGTCAAGTTCTTCCACATCAAACACCCAGCCATGTCTTTGTGGACCTAACCTTGAGCACTGGGCACATTCGTGCTGGAACAGAAAAGGGCCTTTCTCCAAACTGTTCCCACAAAGTTGAAAACATAGAATTGTCCAAAATGTATGCTGAAGCATTAAAAGTTCCCTTCACTGGTACTAAGGGGCCTAGTTTAACCCCTGAAAAACAACCCCATACCATTATCCCTTCTTCACCAAACTTTAGGGTTGGCACAATGCAGTCAGGTAGGTACTCCTGGCATCCACCAAACCCAGAATCCTTCAAACTGCCAGAGAAAGAAGCGTGATTCGTCACTCCACGGAACACATTTTCACTGCTCCAGAGTCAAGTGCCGGTGTGCTTTACACCACGCCTTCTGACGCTTGGTATTGTGCTTGGAGATGTGAGGCTTGCATGCAGCAGCTCAACCACGGAAGTCCAATCCATGAATCTCCCGGTACAGAGTTTCGTGCTGAAGTTAATGCCAGCGGAAGTTTGGAACTCTGCAGTTAGAGTCAGGAGCACTTTGACGACTTTTACGCAGTGCACAGCTGTTACTTCATGCCTGAGTTTCTATTGTTCCTAAATGCTTCTACTTTGCAATAATTCTAAATACAGTTGAACGTAGAATATACAGCATGGAAGAAATTTCACAAACGGACTTATTGCAAAGTTCATATCCTACGACAAGTACCACACTTGAATTCACTCGACAACGACCCATTCTTTCACAACTGTTTGTAAACCTGACTGTATGTCTAGGTGCTTGACTTTATACACCTGTGGCAATGAGTCTGAATTCAGTGATGAAGAGGTGTGTCCCAATATAAAGTATATATAAATATGTATGAATATATGTTACACATGTGCCTCGTTCGGTGAGGGCTGTTTGGATTTGTGGATTTGTGTTGTGCTTCTGGATGGGGGCTTCGTCCTTTCGCTAAATGGTAAATCCATGTGACTTTCCCTCTGACAGACTTCCCCGACGTGCCGTACTCTGATTGGTGCAGCCAACCCATCCACAGCCACCTGGAGGTCACGCCCCAGTCCAAGTTCTCTGGCATCTCCGGCTGCAGTGACATGTCCCAGGGCTCTGGGTGCGGCACGCCCAACGCCCAACTGGTCTTGGGTGAGTAAAGACTGGGGATGGGGGGGGTGGGGCTTGTGGGCGGGGCTAGATGGGGCTTGTGAGCGGGGCTATAGTGATGTAGCATGTGCGTGTGTGGGCAGGAGGGGACTGGAACCTGAGGGTTATCTGCCGCTTCTGCTTCCCCAGGGGGAAAGCCCATTTCGGAGGACGCGCCAGCCTGCCGCGCCCTGCTGCGGAAGGAGGTGCTTCGGCTGGTGGTGAATCTCAGCTCCTCTGTGGGCACCAAGGGCCATGAGACGGGCTTGCTGACGTGAGCGTCCCCGCACCCCTCTGCCTGAACTGGTGGGTCCAACCCGACTCTGCTGATGGCTGACCCGCCTCCTCTTCTTCTCTGCAGGATCAAAGAGAAGTTCCCGTACGCCTTTGATGACGTCTGCCTGTACTCGGAGGTGTCCCACCTCCTGGCTCACTGCATGTTCCGCCTGGCCTCCCGCCGCTTCATCCAGGAGCTCTTCCAGGACGTCCAGTTCACCCCGGTGCTCACCTCCAACCTACTGCTTTACTGTTTTACCACATTACAGTGAAAATCGCATACCGCTGTCATTGTGAGGGTTTTACTGCCGGCCGGCACTGCTAGCGCATCCCTATAAGGGTGGCTTTCACATTATTCTCTGGGGTGATTCAGATATAGGTTGCCTTTTTATGCTGGGTGAGATGAGAAAGATAGTAGTTTAACATGTGGTGTTATATTGTATTTTCTGTATATGTTCCTTAGTGCTGTGATAATGTTACTACGGTAATAGTACAGCATGGTGTATTTTCTGTGTATAGTACTTAGTGCTGTGATACTGTTCCCTCAGGGTCTCAGCAGCTCCACAGGTGACTTATGGATTGATTGAAGGGACACAAAGTATCCCTCTGCCCCCCCCCCCCTCTGTCAATCTCCCCTTTCTCTCTTCAGCTCTCATCTCTCTTTCTGTCTGCCCCCTCCCTCTGTCCCCCTTTCTTTCTTGAGCTCTCTCCATCTCGCCTACCCTGTCCTCCCTCTTTCTGCCCGCCCCCCCCCCCCCCCCCCCCCCCCCCCCCCCCCCCCCCCCCCCCCCCCCCCCCCCACCC
>JAABNY020000039.1:5379215-5390046 GCA_015164015.2 Brevimyrus niger
TGGGTGGAAAGGAACGGACGTATCCTTCTGATATTAAACAGGAGAAACCGACAAGAGCGGGAAAGGTTGGCGATATGTGAGGAGAGGCGATTGTCCATGGTAATCCCAAGGTTGCGAGTCGTAACCGAAGGACAGATCAGGGAGTTGTCAAGGGAGATAGCAAAGTCCAGGAGGGGGGATGAGTCAGCCGGGATGTAAAGCAGTTCCGTTTTACTTGGGTTGAGTTTCAGTTGGTTTCACAACACAGACTGAAGTACGGATGGAAGTATCTTCACTTATTTTCTGACTCCTGGAAGAACTCTCATGTTTTTTTTGTTGTCTGCCTCTTTTGCACAGGTTATTTTGGATATTCTTGGAATCAACCAATAGGTGTGGCCATGTACTGGAATTGGCATGTGATGGTGAGCTATGAAGATGCAGTGGGTGATGATGAGTGACACAAAATATCAAACATGCAAAATCCATAGAGAGCAGCTAAATATTTAATCAAAATATGATACATTGAGTTCTGGTAAGTGCTTTTTATCATAGGGGAATGTACAGAAAAAAACACATAAATCCTATATAAGTATATTATTAACTATTGGAGAAAAAATGTATAAATATGTAATATTTATACAAAAATATGTAATTGCCAGCTAGATTTTGGAGTATTGAGTTAGCTCCAACTGGAAATATTGTTTTTAAGCAACAATTAATCTTGGAAAACTGTTCTTTGAGCAAAATATTTACTTACTCTACATAGTAAGAACTACAGCTGTAGACTAAATACAAAAAACTTTTCATTTTGAACTTTCAACATCACAATTATTCCTAACAATTCAATCCCAAATGTCAGCTAAAGCTAGTTAGATGGTTCAGGTGAGACATAACCTAACTAGCTAATTTCAGGCCAGCAAAAGAAAATCATTGAACTTATTCATTCAGAAATGCTAATGTTAAATTCAGAAGGTAAGGACTGTGGCTACAAACACAATGTACACAGAGAACTTTATATCACACTGAGACAGTCTCCTCTGAAACAAATTAACTATAAATTCTATTTCTCTTCCATATTATTAACTGGAACTCACTTTTCTGAAGGAGTAGATTTGCAATTAGCATATCAAGTAACTTCTGTAAAATTTTACCCGCAAAACAAATCAAATGGTCCATTTAATGTTGGGCCGTGGTTCTGATGGTTCCTGGTGAAAATGGTCTCAGTAAAGCTTGTCTGTTGTGGTGACGTATCCTGGAGGCCCAGCTGGCAAAGGCTCAGACGTGGAGAAGTACGTCATGTTGGTTATACCTGAAATGCCTGAGTTCATATGACCACAGAGATTGTTGCGAGGTGACTGAGGGCAGTATGGGAGCTGACTGCCCTGGATCTTGATCTCCATCATCTGATGCTTCCCCATGCTGCTCTCCTCTAGCACGTCAATGGTGGAACAGGGGCAGTCCTCAACTTTCAGAGCCTTGATCTTCTCACTGACCTAAAGTTGGATGGTAGTTTAGTGTTATAATGTCTGGGACCTAAGCAACACCACTTATTGTAGTTAAATAGACATTTTATTAAAAAATGCGTCACACATGGGGCAGGAGGCCACGGGAAGTTGCCAAAACAGCTTTGGTACCTGGGCATAAACCTTGTAAGTGATGTCATTCTTAGCTTCATTACTGGTTAATGTGATTAATCTTCAGTAGCAAAGATGTTGCTCAATGGGCCCCCAAACACCAAACCAAAGCAAGAGACAACAGTCCAGCACACATTTTTACATCTGACCCTAAAATCAATCGGATGTTAATTGCTTAATTACCTCAAAACACAAACCTGCGTAAAAGCACCTACTTCAAATGTGCTTTAGAACCCTTACGACTTATTTGTGAATGTAGTGTCCCCTTTATTTTGGCATTTACCTGCGTTTTATACTCTGATACTTACATCTGTGCTGCTGCTGTGTCACAGACCCACCTCTGGCCAGAGAACTTAAGGTCAGAGTGGCAAAGCCTCTTAAAGCTTTGGTGTGTCCTTCATCTCCAGCAGAATGGAACTAAAACATATCAATAAAGAGCTGCCTGTCATCTTACCTCATAGACAGAGCTATTAATTTCCAACTTCCTAACCGTCAGCTTGACAGGGGTGAAGAAGAAGGATGCGACATAAGCCTTAATCCTGGGGGAGAGCCACAGGGATGGGAACGGTCAGTGTGGATCACAGGCATTTACAAAATACTGAACAGAGGTAATTTCATTTCAACTGCATATACATCCATCCATTTTCCATACCCGCTTAGTCCTATGTCCAAAAGCCTATTGCAGAAGCACGGAAGGGAATAACCCAGGGTGGGGCACCATCCCATCGCAGGGCGCACACGCATGCACATGAAGCCATGAGGGAGATTTAAATCCCTAACCACTGTGCTACTATGCTACCCATTGCATAGAAATTAATACACAAATACGCACATATTTCAAAAACACAAAAGCAGAAAACTAGTTCACATTTATTGATTCATTTAAACTAAAAATAATTCCATAAAATGAAGCAGTAAATACCAGGAAAATCATATTTATGTAAACCTTGAACGTTCATTGCCTTGATTGTCTGTGTTTAATTTTCTTCCATTTTTTATTCCAAAGTTCAGCATTGCTGCAGTTAGCCAGTGGTAACTCACCTTTTGCTGTAGAAAGAGATAAGGATCCCAACACTCAGAAGCAGCAGGAGGGGAATCAACAGCCATACCAGAAATCTGGTGTCTACGATAAGACAGATGGATACAGTGTAACTCTACATCATTTTATTATAATGTGCCAGACTCCAAAGTGGCCTACACAGCTTGAGGACACTGAAGATGCCCTACCCTTTTTCTACAGTATGTCTTTAGTGATTGTTGTATTAGTGTGTTAATGAGCTGGATGGATACCAGGTCTTTACTTACTCTTTGTCCAGCAGTGCATGTGTACACTTACGGTTTGAGGGTGAAATGACAGTCGTTTCGTCCGGAGGCCCGAGACCCGCCTCGGTATACGCCTGCACCTGGAAGGT
Source organism: Brevimyrus niger (assembly GCA_015164015.2). NCBI lineage: Eukaryota > Metazoa > Chordata > Actinopteri > Osteoglossiformes > Mormyridae > Brevimyrus > Brevimyrus niger. Next base: position 5,382,241 of record JAABNY020000039.1, read on the forward strand.
GTACTTGGTCCCATCCCGTAGGTTGTCGACAGTGACATTCTTTATGTGCGACCCATTCAACCGTTTCCAAAAAACTGAGACCAAGCCAACAGAATGTTTACATTAAAATGTGTTACTCAAAGGCTCCTATAACCCAGTGGATAAATTTGGCTGAGAATGACCCAAAACAAACACTGGTTTAATTGACCTGGTCAATCACATCCATTATGCACTCACTGGCCACTTTAATAGGAACACCCATAAGTCTTGAAAAAGTTGCCAGTGAATGCCATTCGGAATGTTTGATCTTTAGCACCAGTGTTCTCTATGAAGAGAATGTCAGCTCGGGGACTGCATGGAAAGCAGCAGATGCAGTAATCTGGACCTTATGAAAGTATTTAGGTTTATCTGTACTGACATCACTGCCAAACATCTGATCGTGAGCGTCGCCTTGCACCCACCGAGCTGAAGGCTTTCCATTACGTTGACTGTGACTTGGTACCCAATGATGAAACCAGAGTCAGCAGGGTCGTCTTCATTGAATTCCCAGCTTAACAAAGCAGAAGATGACCTAATACTGACAGAATTGAGTGTTGGTCTTCTTCTGGGCACTGGGAGAGAAGAGATACAAGTGTTTTTAAAACCCCCAGGCAGCAGCTCAGGTCAGTCATGACCAGGTAACATTAATGTGATACTAATAAACTGAGACCAATAAACAGCAGATCAATTTGCTAATTACTGTTCAAAATTGAATTGAATTTAATTCATTTAAAGTTTAATTCATTTTAATTCATACTCAATTATTTAAAGAGGCCTATTTTGATTTGCTTCGATAGTGTTTCATATTTTTATCACATTTAAGTATTTTGCCAAATTATCCCTCGTGTTTTGGACTGTGTTGCATGAGTGTCAGTTATTGACCTATAAACTGCCTTGCCAGTAAGCTCTGCCTCATTGATGGCCTCATCCCAGCTGTGCCGTTTTGCCATTAATCATGACCTGAACGGAAGGGCTGAGCTGTGCAATTGAGCAACAGGCTTGAGTCTCCACCCTCTGGAGCTCTAAAATTACCCACGGTGGGTGTGGACCCCACCCCCCGCACTAGGGTTGCCACCGGTCTAGGATTTTGCAGATTTTGGTCGTTTGTCTTGAAAAAAACTGATTTCATTCCGGGACACATAATGTCCCAGATCCTGAGCCTTTGTATATATACATTAATAACACTTATACTCAATCAGAGCTATAGCTGATTAACAGAGAGAGACTTTACTTTAGCCAATAAAACATTTTCATGACAAGACACACTCTACACACTTAATGCACATGTCAGTGATGAATGGAGCATCACGCATTGGCGCCATGTTCATAGATTATGTTAGTAAAAAAACAACTGAAGTCACATTGAAAGCGACGAAACAGATGAGGAGGACAAGAGAATATAAAAATCCAACCAAAAAAATGTAATGTCTTGCATCATAAATCAAAGAATGGGAACAGGATGACCTTTCTGCTGAATGGAGGTCTTTTGTTCCAGAGGATCAGTATTCAGTTTGATTTGTATGTCTAGGTTTAGTGTAATATATCAAGGAAGAGGGACGCTTGACAGGCACATGAAGAGGGAGAAACACAAATGCTGGATGCGTGAAAAAAAGGAGAAGTCAAATAATCTTAGCGTTTATTAAAAAACAAGAGACAGGTATGGTGTGACTGGGACATGCAGATACGGCCAGCTGACGTTTAGAACAAAAGCAAATAGAAACACCAAACCAACCATTGTCTAACAAAATAAACTAGCACTTTATAAAGTGAATGATCAAGGTATTCAGAATACGGGGGATTATACTGCCATATACCGGCAGTCCCTGGGTTAAGAATGTCCTATTAAATTAAAAATTCAAATTAAATACAATGGTTTGTAACAACAAACGCAAGTGCTACTTTGCGATGGGAGGGAAAACACTGCACTGCAGGTCATCAGCTTGAGGTACAGTGCAGTACCACACGCAGTTATTTTTAATTTTACTGTATTGTTACAATTTATATTATGTTCTGCATTATTATTTTTCCGACTTACCTACAAATTCAACTTAAAGACAGGCTTAGAAAGTGCTTCTTGATTGTAACCTGGGCATGGCCGGTTGTATTATTGTTTTGCTATCAAACACAGCTAACCTTATATATTTGGTCAAAGACTGGAATTTTACAGGATGGAGGTGGCATCCCGACTTCCCCAAACCCCCAAACACACTCACCTAACTCCTTTGCATAGCCTGTGATCTCCTCCACCGGAACATGCTCATCTCCACGGCAGCCAAAGACGCGAAAGATGTACCGGCACCCTGGCTCGAACCACTCTGCGAAAGCAGGGGTAGGGATGGGACTAACTCAGGCCGAAACGATAGGAGGTCACAGCTGAACCACCATTTGGGTGGGACATCGGGGCTACAGCGGTCAGTTTATCTCATTACCTGCAGAAAGGGTGAGGTTGGTAGACCCAACATTGACCCAGTTGACAACCTGGTTGGGTTCAGTTGCCTTGGACCAGTCCACAGTGTAGCCACAGGTAACCCAATCACACGCTTCCCATGACAGAGTGGAATGGCCACTCACTCTCTTAGCCTTGGGAGAAGTTACTGTTCAGATAAAAACCACAGTCAAGCTGTAATACTTTTAGGAACCAAACTCCATCAATGGAACATCATGGGGAGCGAGACATTGCTTTTTTTCTCACCACTCTGATTCCTAAATGAGGGGATGATGATGCATGATGGGAGCGAGGAGCCAGCTTTATTGACGGCCTTGACAGCAATTCTGCATGCGCTGAGACTGATGTTGATACTGGTGTGATTTGTGTCCCGACCAGTTACAATTTGCTTTGAGTTCCCAAACTGAACTTCATACTCAGAAATGTCTGCTTTGGAGTTGTTGTCGTTGTAAATCTAAATAAAAAAGCAGCAGAGGGAGAATCAGAAAACCTCTAGACCTTCTTGAATGCTTCCATATTCCAGTGTCAATCCCTGTGACTGAGGTTTTTGGCCAAAATTTTATGAGTTAGTGAAATTTCATTAGGAAGACAGAACTTTGGGAAAATATCCCATTTTTCTCTGCAACAGTATTACTCAACAGCAGCATGCAATCTAGGCGGAAGAACACGAGGCATTTGGAAATGAAAGAAAAACCTACTATCTTCCACATGACAGTAACATTGCGAGTACCACTGTATTGATGTACAGTTCTCCATAGGTCCAGGCTCACAGGTGGGGCTGTGTAAAACAGGGAAAAGTAGACTAAGAAGGCATGAAATGTACATTCACAGAGGCAACAACACAGTGAAGTGTGCACTACAGGAAGGCAAGGTGACCTGTGGCCAGCTAGGGAGCACTGTGACATCTGTGCCACTGTGTTTACTACAGGCCCATCCTCGGGGCCTGTCGACAGTTCACATTTCTGCTCAGGCAGGGAGCTGGCAGGGAGCAAAAATGTGGACTGTCTGGAGGTTTGGGACCGGGTTGGGAAACTCTGCGCTAGGTTATCTTCTGATTTTAAGAAACTCTTAAGCGTGGGGAATTGCTGCTGATATATGTATATGAAGCAAATTATTATTTATTGTGTAAATTACCTATGTAACTTATTTATGTTGTCAGGGTGGAATGGTGGCTCAGTGTTTAGTACTGTTTCCTCACACCTCCAGGGTAGAAGGTTGAAACTTGCCTCTACTCTCAATATGTGAAGTTTGCATGTTCCCCCCATGATGCACTTAGGCTACTTGGTGTTTCTTAATTTCCTATTATGCATGTGTTCTGGAAAGGCCTGGGATCTTACCCAAGGCGGAACAGGCCCCAGGTGACCCTGACCAGGATAAGTGGTTCATCAATAAAGGCTTCTTTATCAATCATTCACTTCTTTAACCAATCACAGTCTTCATTGTATGGCATTACCACTTTCAAGTTCAAGTTCTTGGTCCTTCCATTGAGTCGGTGTGTGATTTATCAGGCTAAGCCCCAGGGCCTGTGATTGGAAGGTTGCCACACTGGACACACTGGATTTATTTAATGTGATGTCATTCAATGAAGTCTGTTATTGGTTAAAGAAGTGAAACACAAGCCCCTACCTTATTCAACAAGGGACATGTCAAATGTGTGGGAAGTGCCTCCCGTCACTCACGTTCAGTGGTTGTTTCGAATCCTTCAAAGCTGGTCCATCGTCCAAACCCTCGGGCAGATCCCGCCAAAGAGCAGCGCACCAGGAATGTGTACTGCTCCAAGGGCTGCAGACCGCTCATCGTTACCTGGTAGCGGCTGTTGGTCAGCCCCTTTAATGTTTCCTATGGAAAAAACAATTTCCACATACAGTGTACTGAAGATTATGGGATAAGTGAGAACTAGCCACGCCAGGCCTGAGAAATGGCGTCTTGTTTCAGCCGAGGAACACAATCACAACACAGGTCTTCAACTCAAGTTTTGGTGACGAGCTCAAGGAAATCCACAGGTTCCCTAATGATAGGTAACAGTGACAGACCTCCAACAGCCCAGGATACCATGACAGTCCTCCTGTGGGGTGATGCCAGTATCACTCACCATCACGATTGGGTTTCCATCACTGGTTCCGACTTGGCAAGAGAGGTTGAACCTGGAGAAGTTCCCTTTTACAAAGAAGGACATGTTGGCATGGCGGCTAGCTGGCATAACATTCGGAAGTTGGACTTCTGGCGACACTGAGAAGGAGAGTATGGAGTTACAAGGTCAAAACAGCAACATTATGAGTTGTGATGAGGGCTAGATAACTGTACCAGGCTTGCGTTCCTATTGTCTTGCCTCTTTCAGCTGTCTCCCTTTTGTCTAAGGTGTACGCTCCCCCGTTTTCTTAATTCTTACCACTATATTTGCAAACTCCGTGGTGCTTTCTGGGGAACGGTGGAGGTTTAGAGAATAAATGTTTAGTTAATAATATAATAAGTGCAGACTATCCCCGGTTTACAACTGGGTTCTGTTCTGACAGATGGGTTGTATGTGGAAATGGACGTATGTTGGAATAGGAAAGTCACACTGCCATTTAGGTGTGAGAATGAGATTGGGAGATGCGTGTGAGGCCGGCATGGTCACACTGTACTTTATCACGGCAGCTATCATATGCGTACAGCATGACTTAGGTAGTGTAGCGCTGCTGGGCACACAGCTGCCCCGAATGTATGAATGGGTTGTAACAAAATCATACTTTGTTCTTAAGATTACCACCAGTCGGGGGGGGGGTTTCACCATGCAAAATATGTTGGCTATGCGCCCTCCCCAAAATAATAAAATTATCTTTCGCCCACATCACCACAGAGGAGGATGAGAAGAAAGAGATGTTAAAGAGGCAGTTGTGCTTTTAAAATAAAAGATTTAGTTCAAATCTGCTATGAAATTTTTTTCTTTAGTCAGGCATTAGGTCACTCAGCTCTGCCATATGACTACATGCACATTTCAGTGTCATTTCAGTGTCAGACATACAATTTATATTTCAGGATGGTGGGCAGAAGGAGAACATCGAGAACGTGCCAACATTATGCATTACTTGATCTAGTTTTCGCTCTTGACCTGTTCATAAGTGTGCTAATTTAACGGTGAAATCCAGGGTAGACCTTATACTTTTTGGTCACGAGTTCCACACTGCAGATTAACCTCCACACTAACTTCTATAGTCTGAAGACCACAGTCAAGCCAAGATGCATCTGCAGGACCTGAAGCTTGGACTCCATCTCACCGATGTCAGTGAGGAGGAAGCTGTGGCTCTCACTCTCCTCTCCCAGACTGTTGTTCACCCTCACCGTTATGTTATACACTGTCTGGTCTGGCACGGCTGGGAAGGAGCAGTGGTTGTATGTGCCCGGGGTTACTTTGATGGAGTTCCTGTAAAATCCAAGGGAAGGCAGATGGCGTACACAAATTTAGTATGCTTTTTACAACTAATGCAATTCTCAGTTTCCAAAAATGAGTTTTTAACACTCCTTATATGCCTTCAGCTACATGTCCGTACCAAAGTGGTACCGCTTACCACAGTATCTTGGTCATTCACATTATTTTTGGCATTATAGATGCATACTTGCATCAAAGAACACAGCTGAGTAGAGATGCACGGAAAGAGTGTAAGTGAAGTAGTACTCACTAAAAATCAGTGTGTAATACTGTAAAATCAGGTTGTACAGTATCTGAGACTGTGTGGCTGGTAGAGTTATACTCACTGTAAAGTCAGGATGCAACGGTACGTGAAGCTATACAACAGGATGGGGGGGGTATCAGAGTCCCAGTCACAATTCACACGCTCCATCTCATGTGTCTCACATTTGATGTTTCTTGGTTTCCAGGGAGAGACTACAATATGGGAGTAATGTAATTATTACAAAAAAATAATCTTTTTATTGCCCTTTGTGAGAGAATGCTTCTTCTGTGGCAGAGTGCTTTAGGACATAAATTGCAAAAGAAGTAAAGCATTATAAAGTATTATGAAGTAATATAAAGTATGACCCAGGACACCTTTACTCTGTACTGAATAAGTGACAATAGAACATGGATTTATATATAAAAAAAAACATACAGTATAACTTTGGTCTTTCATGCAAGTGGTCCAAAATGCAATACTTACATGACACAAAGTTCACAGAATGTGTTTTTTGCGCACTGGAGTCCTCACACATAGCAGCAATCCCATTTTCATTGGTGCGATTAAGGTTATTCACAATGATCCCATAGACCCCCTGGTGAATTGGGGAAATTTTACGCGAAATATGCTCATAAGTGAAGTCTTTTATTTTTCTTCCTCTTGGAACGATACAGCAGAAATGACCGGAGGACCCCTCCTGAAGTATCTAGACAACAAGGGATATTGTTAAGCATTACTACTACTAATACTGCTACTACTGCCATAATAATGATGATCATAATCATAAGGATACCTCTTCAAAAGGGAATATCTTAGGCTTGTCATCTGGCGCCTGTACACCTACAGATTTAGAAGGGAGATGGATGTTAGAAATAACTTTGGATCTGTATCACAATGACCTGAGGAGTGAAGCACGGCACAGATGATCACTTATAACAGTGTTTTCAAAATCGGTCTTTTGGGAACACCGGTCAATCCACTAACCCTAACTATGCCAGTGCTTCCACATTTTTTCTAGAAGCTGGGAAGAAGCAAGAACGTGGATCAGCTGGGGGTCCCCGCAGACTGGGTTGGAAAAAACACTGCCTTATAACAACCCTGAATGTTGTCTGGTGTTCCACCGACTCCCCCCTCCAGTATTACAACCCAATCGCGTTGCACATTTGAACAACTGACCTATGAAATAATAGTATTCACTAAACTGAAGCTTAAATCTAACATCATCCTTGTGTTCCAACTGAAGGCTACAAAGTGGTCATAGGGGATGTGGTTTAATGTCAGGCGCCTTGATGTGCCACAAGTGCCTCCACTAGACTGTCAATTTGGTAACTAGTGGTCCGTCAGAAACTGAGGCCTCCAGTCAAAAGGCTTTAAAGTGCCATGGTGGGGACTGTGAGGAAGCCTAGAGAGCCACACATTATCTGGTGGGTAAAAAAATGGAGGTAACAAATAAATGAAATATAATTTTATTAATGTAGCTATTTCAAAGTTACTTGTTACATAGTTTAAAAATACAGGAGGTACTCACTAAATAAATGAGATGTACCGTATTTGCCGGCGTATAAGACGACTTTTCACACCATAAATTTCTGCTCCTAAGTGGGGGGTCGTGTTATACCCCGAGTGTAGTTTAGGGATCGCTAATTATACTATGGTTCCGAGCTCCTGTTGTGCCCCTTACCTCCTCCT
>JAABNY020000039.1:5390146-5400387 GCA_015164015.2 Brevimyrus niger
ACTCTTCCCACGTACACACCATCACTATTCTTTGTCTAAAACATCCCCCACCCCCCCCCCCCAATTCCTCTCACACCACCTTAGTCAGGCCATCACCACCTGCTCTGGGTCATGAAACCCCAGCAACACAATAACAAATGCACTTACCTTGGATCTTTACTCAGCTTAACAAGATACATGTGTCAAACATGGCTGACATGGTCGCCATGCTGAAGAATATCCTATTCATCATTGGAAAGTGGAAGCTGACTAACGGAATGGGCCTATGTATTTTATGCAACTTTCTCCAAACCAGTTTTCCTTTTGGATACGATATCAAGCTGTGCCAAATGGTTGCGAAATAATTTGATCTCATGTGACTGGCATAATTCACATCTACAAACCATTACAAAATGCCAACCAGTAAAGCCAACAAAAAAGATGCTCAGAGTGACAAATGTCTTGCAGTAATCAGCCCCATTAAGAAAACTATTTCAGTTTCTATAAAGCTACCTATGATATTCACAGAAACTCCAAATATCTGCTAGTTACGTTCCAGCTCCTTTGAGGGGAAAAATACCATAGTCATTACAGTTACATGAATGCTGGAAATGTATGAATAGATGTCTACTGGGGACAGAGCTATCAAATATGTTTCATTTGGTTTTTTTTTCATTGGTTATTTTTATTCAGCCCCCCCTGTGTCAATACTTTGTGGAGCCACCATTCGCTGCAAGTACAGCTGCAAGTCTTTTGGGGTATGTCTCTACCAGCTTCACACATCTAGATACTGTAATTTTTTCCCATTCTTCACTGCAAAATTACTCAAGCTCAGGCAGATTGGATAGAGAGCGTCTGTCATCAGCAATTTTCAAGTCTATCCACAGATGCTCAATGGTATTTAGGTCTGGACTTTGACTGTGCTATTGTAACAGATTAATATGCTTTGATCTAAACCATTCCATTGTGGCTCTTGCTGTATGTTCATTATCTTGCTGGAAGGTAAATCTCTTTCCTAGTCTCAAATCTCTTGCAGCCTCTAACAGGGTTTATTGCAGGATTGCCCTGTATTTACTGTAGCTCTATCCATCTTCCTATCAACTCTGACCAGCTTCCCTGCCCCTGCTTAAGAAAAGCATCCCTGCAGCATGATGCTGCCAATACCATGTTTCACACTGGGGATGGTGTGTTCACAGTGATGAGCAGTGATGCATTTCTGCTACACATAGCACTTTGCATTTAGGTCAAAAGGTTCAAACTTGGTCTCATCTGACCAGAGCATCTTCTTCCACGCATTTGCCGTGTCCCCTACATGGCTTGTGGCAAACTGCAAATGGGACTTCTTATTTCATTCCTTCAACAATGGCTTTCTTCTTGCCACACTTTCATATAGGCTGGAGTACACAACTTATTGTTGTCCTATGGACAGATTCTCCCACCTGAGCTGTGGATTTCTGCAGCTCCTCCAGAGTGACCATGGGCCTCTTGGTTGCTTATCTGATTAGTTTTCTCCTTGCTTGGTCTGTCAGTTTAGGTGGATGACCATGTCTTGGTAGGTTTGCAGTTGTAGCACATTTTTTTCAATTTTTGGATGATGGATTGAGTAGTGCTCCTTGTAATGTTCAAAGCTTCGGATATTTTTTATAAGCTGACCCTGCTTTAAACTTCGACACAACTTCATCTCTGACCTATCTGGTTAGCTCCTTGGTCTTCATGCTATCATTGGTTCACTATTGTTCTCTAACAAACAACTGGGAGAGGGGCTAACATTAATAATGACTGAATAATGGAATCTCACAGCTGAGTTCCACTATACAGGGCCAATGAGGAACATGCAAAGGCATTTGCGTGCAAAACAGTGAATGAAAAAATATTCAACATCAGCTGAGCTGTTGAAGTTAATTTCACAAATTATCTATAGGTTTCACAAGTGTCAAAGTGCATGATATGTGTAGGTTGACATGTGCCCTTTGACCCTTGCTGACATTGAGGTGATGGAGTCTTTGACTTTGGACCAATAGGATGCTGTATGTTCCACCTCCATAGAAAAAAATGGAAGAAAGGGATACAAGTTAATTTCACAAATTATGTATAGGTTTCGCAACTGCCAATGTGCATGATATGCATAGATCCACGGCACCGGGGGGGCAGGGCTCCGCAGGTGCCGTGGGCGGCACATCCACCGATAGCGTATAAAGAGGCTTCAGTCCACAGGACTTTGCGAAGTATTGAGCCACATGATTTCAGTGAGCCGTGCCGAGCATTCTATTGTCCTCCATCTACCCTCTCGTTCCTTGTGTTCTTGCCTTACCTCACTCCAGCGCCTCTTGTTCGCCTTCCTTCATCCCAGCCCAGCTCCCGTTCCTGATCCCTTCGCCCCGTGCCATCCAAGCCCCAACCCTTCTTCCTTCCCCGACTCTCCAGCCCTGTCTCTGGATTGACCACCTGGCTTACGACCTTCTCGCCCGTCTCAAGACCATGATTCTCGCCTGCCCCTTGTACTACGTTCGCCTCGTCTTTATTGCTTCGCATTAAAGCTCCCTTCCCTCGCATACCTGGGTCCGCTACTCTGTTCAGTATCGTGACAATGTGTACATTGGGATGCTCTATGTCCCACCTGCACCGAAAACAATGGATATGAGGCATATCACTTGATGTGACAAATCTTCCACAGGTTTCACAAGTGCCAAAAGCTATGACATGTGTAGCTTTACTCATGTACTTTAACCACAGGCACAAATTTAGTATAGTCAATGTTCCACCTGCATAGAAAAGTAATGGACATGTTACCGTATACCATTATTTACAGTTTCACGAGTGTTAGTGGGCCATGTATGTGCTTTTCTTGTAAATATGTGCCACGTTGGAATAGCGTTTTAAAGTGTTTTATGTTTTTTGTAATAATCGTTTGAGTGAGTCCTTTTTAAAATTTGGGACTTTTATTTTGAAATGTCGCGGTCAAAACCCAAGTGAACGAGTTAATTCACACCAGGAGCTGCATTATTGTGCTTTTACACAATTTACTGGATATAATAATTGAATAACCAATGTGCGCATGTGATTTCACAAACACACACGATTTTGGGAATGTGCAAGTTACTTTGTTTTGTAATGTTTTAATAGAGTAAATTCAAAGACGATCTGTGAATGTCTGGCAAATATCGAACCCTCTGCTCACTTTACTCCGGTCTGATACCTGTCCCATTGCACATTATATGGATACATTCCAGCATTCAAAAATAATTAAAATTCGTACGTAAAGCAATCTGGAAAACAAAGGGGTGTGCAACAGTCGCCTTGAGGCCAAAATGCTAAGCCAGTATGTCACTACACCTGATATAGCTATTAACACGATTTTGCACAAATCACGAAATGGTTTGAAGCGCAAAAATAATCGGTGTGCATCGCTGGTCGTGTACTGGACATCACAATTCTGACATTAAAAACGCTCCACAATACTTCCGTTAAAAGTATTTAAAGCCATAAAACTGAATATCGAATATGAGACTATGACAGACGCTTAGTAACCGCTTCCAAGAAGTCATTCTCCTAGACTCAGTGTAGCTCAGTCTATAGTTAATCAGCTTGTAGGTAGGGGTTTGTTCACGGAATAACGAAAACTCAGCAATATATGTAATGAACTTACGATTAAAAATACATCGATTTGCTCATTTATAATACTGCTAGAAACATATTGACCGATATTGATGTAAAAAGTAAGTGCAGCCATGCAAGTGCATCTTACCGGAGTTTGTTTTCCACTCGCTCCAGTTAGTGGCGAACGAATTGCTGAGGCGCTTTACTCTCACTGAATGGTCTGTGCATTGCAAAGGCCATTCTGAAATCCATTTCCACTGCAACAGTCCATCGCCGATGTCTCGATCGAAGTGTACTATAACCTAAGTTAATGGACAAACAGTCTTGCTTATATTAATATAGGAAATACCTCGTTTTTAATACATGGGATCCACAAGGCACTGCTTTTATACCTTACCTCATTAACTTCACTTAAGTTCTTCCCAAGAGCAATTTGAATTCTAAAAGTGATATTGCTTTCATCCAAGTTTATCCTCCACTTCACCGAAAGTTCCCGCCTCGCATTATTTGCAACTATGTCGTCGATGATCGGAGTCGAGTCTGGACAATTAACAAGCCAAAGACCTGAAATGAATATGCGTAAAATCCATCGCAGAGTCTGTATTTATATAGCAAACTGTAAAAGAAAAAAACAAAACAAAGAACGGTTGTTTAGCTTCACCTTGTTTTAAACTCGTTGTGCTCTTATATCCAGCTGCCAGTGCCAGAAAGAAAAGAAACACTCCCAAGTACATATCGATAACACCTTCTCTTACTACTAATACGCAAAAAATGTGTACTAAAGAGCATCAGCGATATATTAGGTAGAGTGGCAAATGAACATCATTCATCTGACTTAAAAGGAAGCATTAGGGGAAAATCCGATAAGTTGCGTAAGAAAAATTGCCAAATATCTCCGTGCCTTATATCTGTAGCACATACTGTCACAATATACGTATCTAACTCAATCTAATGAGAAAAACGTCTGCGTGTGTTTCATTTGCACGACGAAATATTGCGACATTTTTTTGAAATGGTAAGCCGACATGCTACAGCCATTAATAAATCCTGTCAAAGCAAAGAAAATGTGAAGCACGTACTAAACTAATATACCCTATCGAATTTCATTTATTATTGTCGTTATTCCTCTTTTTCTCGATGTTGTTAGAATCTGTAGTAGGTCTAATCGTAATAGTCGTCCTAGCAGCTTAGTCGCCTATGTTAGTGTCGTCATCATTTTTGTTGTTGTTGTTTTTCACATGAACAATCTGACACTGCAGGTGATTTCAGAACCACTAAGGTACCAATGAGAAAATCCATTAGGATCCCAGCTGTCACATCTTACCCGCCATTGTCTGACATACCCTCCTCTTTTCCTCCCTGGCATGGCTGTAACAAGCCACACCCAGTACTCATCAGTTCCTGCCCCCTTGTTAATCATTTCCAGCTGCCTTGCATTTCATCCCTTGTTATTCATGCGTATAAGCGCTCCCCAGGCCTCTGTTCCTTAGTCCCACCATTGTTGCCTGTTTACACTCCTAGACCTGTTCAGTCTGCATAATAAACTCCTCTGTAAGGGTCTGATTTGCACCAGCAAGTTTCTGGGTTATGCTTCTTGTCTTGCTGTGACACCAACTGGGTTAGCAAAATTTATGGTGGGACCCACCCATCAGCAAATTTTACTGAGGGGAACCCCAAAGTCCAGTGCCAATTTTTAATCCCAGTTCAGATATAGGGCTACCTACATGCAGTACTTTTTTGAAAAACTAAAAAGAGTGCAATGAAAATTAACCTATATTTATTGCCAGATTTTTCAACAAACTGGAAGAAACAACTCTGCTCATGAGATTTTGCAGCACAATTGAATGAACTTTTACTACCCAGCAAACATGGGAAATCTGCCGGATGTGTAGATCTTGTTTATATTCATATGTAGATTTTGAATGTATTGTATATTGCTAGTATGTGTGAACATGCCAGAATTATTTGTGATCTACTGTCAAACATGGAATACAGAATAATTACTAAACATACAGAAGAAACATGTCAAAGAGCACTGAGCAAAAAATAGGAATACAAATAACAGTACACATGTTAACAGAAGACAGCGCAAGACATCATAAGACAATAAGTTGAACATTAGAATTAGTGCAGAAACCATTTTAGTGCTCGTTGAATGGATATTGCTGGTATGCTGTGAGATGTCAGACAAGAGGGGAATGGTCTCTGGGTGAGTGCATTGCACCCTGGGTAATTACTGAGGTACTTGGTGAGTTTATTTAGGAGCTAGATAGCTATGGGGAAGTTGCTGTGGAGATGACTTGAGGTCCAGGTTATGGTGAACTTAATGGCAGTTTGGTGATGGGGCAACTGCCTTGGGGAGTGGAAACAGCAGCAATCTTCCCAGCTCTCTCCTATGCCCTGGCTGTGATTGGGTCTTATAATGTTGGCAGCTGACAGCGTCTGATTTTGTCAGTTGACCGGGGGGGTCCATGGCAAAAGACAACTTTCATTTCCACTATCTTAACCACAATTAGTTCCAAGTTGCTGCTGACGCACCATGTGGTCAGAACATAAATTTCTCTGTAATATTAATTTTTACAACAGACCACAAATAATTCTGTTAAGTTCACACATACTGGGATCCTATGTTGATGGCATTAGCATTAGATTGTTCAGTGCCCAGCCTTACATGCTGCTTCCTGACTGTCAGGACTGACTGTCCTGATTGTCAGGAAGCTGATAATCCACTGACAGGTCCCTACAGGTACAGCTAGCTGAGTCAGCTTGCTGTGGAAAAGCGATGGGCTTCCTGTGGAGAGTCGGTCAGTCCAAGAGCCCACCACTTTGGACTTGGGTTGCTTGGATTACATATAAAAAGTCTAGATACACCAGGGCACCTATGTATGGAAGGCCTAGCATCTGGAAGGATCCCTCCTGAAAATGGGGGAACATGCAAATTTTACAAGTATGAGGCCACAGTGCATACCCCTCTACGCTGCCCTCAGAACACCGGCTCTACTCGCTGTCTGCACGCACATACCAGAATGACTGATGTCTCTAACGACTCACTGCAGCGGACTGAAGATCCATGAGTTGGACCCTCCTACAGGAGGTTACCCCACTCAACGAAGCTTACGCACTGGTGGACGTGTGCTCCAACCTTCGGCAGCTCGTCAAACGGGTGATAGAGAAGCGGCTTCGACCGCTCGCCTTCTCAGAGGCAACTCTGCCTCCACCAACCTGCCCCAGCCATAGGAAGAAAAAGAGGCGCAAGGGTAAAGGAGGGGAAAAATCCCCGACCATCTTCTTGGGGCCTTGCTTTTCCTCCTCAGCCTCTATCTCTGCTGACGGTCAGGAGGATCCCCTCCTATTTCAGCAGGCTATGGAGATCACCACAGCCGCGCAGCCCCTGTTACCATCTGCTTCCATATTTCAGAGCGGCCACCTCGAATATGAGGGGTTTAGGGCAATTTTGGACCCTATCCCGCAGGTCCCGTGATCCCTGAAAGAGAACAAGCCTTTGCCGGAAGCGCCAACCTTGGATGCGCTGGCTGGAGTGCTTGACCTCCCGCCTGCCTGATACCACCGCTCTGCCCGTGGCCCTCCTGCCTGGCGCCGCCACCTTACTAGTCTCGCCTGTCTTGTCTGCCATGCCCGTCTTGCCTGACTCCCTGGCGACTACACCGCCCAGTAAGGCATAGTGGTAGCTTGATGATTAGGAAAGTGCACTTGTAATCGAAAGATTGCAAGTTAGGATCCCCCACCAACAATTCACCACTGAGGTACCCTGAGCAAACTACCGTCCCCAAGCACTGCTCCCTGGGCGCTGAATTAGCTGTCCCGTGGTATGTCACGAAAGTCACATATGGGTTAAATGCAGAGGACACATTTCGTTGTTGTGCACTGTATGCTTTGCTGTGGTGTGTGCTGATCACTAAATTCAAAATCTCTGGCTGCTGTGGAGCTGCTGTGGCACCCCCTGCTGGCTAGGTGTTGGCAGTGCCTGCTAAAGTTGCCCCCCATGGTTCTTGAACCTGCAGTGACGCCAGCTGCTGCAGCTCTACCCCGGGCTCCTGCTCCAGCTCTACCTGTGCCTGGGGTCCAGACACTGCCCTCACTGGTTGCCCTGGCCCTGTCTTTGCCTGTTCCGGACCCGGTTCCAGTCCCCCCGGCCCTGGTCCTAGTCCCCGAGGAGGTCCCGGACTGTCCACCTACCGACCCTTCCTTCTTGGAGGAAGAAGAATTCGAGTGGGACCCCTCAGGGACCTCCTTACTGAATCCAATTCTCTTGCCCCAGAACGGTCACTTCCGGCCGAAACCCCGCCTGTTAGTCTCCAGGAAGGGGAGAGGACATAAGCACAGGGCTTGCGGGGCGCCTGTGGGTCCTGGGGCTCCGGATGGTCGGTCGCCTGCGGGTCCCCCTCTGGGGCTTCTTCAACAGTCCTCGGTCCCGCCTCCGGTGCCTGGGCTCCCTCGGACTCCCCTTTGTCCTACGTCCATTCGTGTCTGGTCTTCCCTGTCTGCTCCTCGTCCCTCTTTGTCACCTCTGTTTGCCCCTGGCCCTTTTGTTCCACCTATTGGTGTTCCCCCTGTGTCTCCTTTCCTTGTCTGTCTGTCTGCATTTCCCATTCTGTGTCGGGTCCTGTCCTCCTTCTTGTCCCTGTGCCTGTTCTGTGTTTCCTGTGTGCTGTTTCCTGTGCCCCACTGGTTTTGGTTTTGTCTTCCAGGTCCTGTTTCCCCAGTCTCGTCTCATCCATCCCGGTGTGCGCGGCCTTTGGGAGGGGGGAGTTCTGTCACACTCGGCTCGTACATTCCTTGTGTGTGCCACGCCCCCCCTCGTTACCTTGTTTTAATTCCTGATTGTACTCACCTATTGCTTGTTCAGTTCAGCCTGTCTGGTGTATTTAGTCTGTGTCTAAGTCAGAATGCCCAATTCAGTCATTGTGATGTTTAGTGCTCGTTTTGCCTGGTGTGTCTCCTGTCTCAAAAATAAACCCCATTTGTCTGTATCACTGGCTTTACTTGCCTGCTTCCCTGCTTACCTGCTTGCACACACATAACAATGCACACGGTAAGTCGAAAATGTATGACTAATGATAACAATATGTATCATATATGACTAAACTTGTATTACACTTTGGAATATAATTGATTTAGCCTAGAAACAAGAATTGCCTGTAGGCTATAGAGATCCCTCATGAGAAAATCCATCCATCCATTTTCTTAAACAACTTTCTTAAACCTGTTCAGGGTCATGGGGGTCCAGAGCCTAAGGCACAAGGTAGGGAACGACAGAGGATAGGGTGCCAACCCACTGCAGGGCACACTCACACACCTAAAGGCAATTTGCGAACTCCAATCAGTCTCAGCATGCTTCTGGACAAGTAAGAGGAAACCAAAGTACCAGGAGGGGGCGACACGGCGAGAACTCCACACACATGGAATTCTGGCAAGGACTCAAACCCAGGTCCCAGAGGTGGGATGCAACAGTGCTAACCACCATTCCACCCTTCGCAAAAAACATCACCCGAAAAACTCAATTTTGATCGTAAGTCTAATCATTGTACGGCAGTCGATTATTTTGCACTTCATTTGAAAAGTCAAAAAACATATAGGTCTACCAAAGTGGCATTACACGAAAGTCAGCGGTCCGAAAACCAGTCTCCCTTGCGGCTCTCCATTTGAAGGGTGCTATATTTTAATTAACGTCAAGATGACGATAGGTGGCGATATACACCTTATTGAAGTCCACGGTCAAAGCGAGACTTCGCAATATGAAAGCCCGACAACCAGGGTAAAGAAGAGAATAACATATCAAGAATACGTGTCCTGATATTTATGTGAATACTTAATCCTGTTCGGCTTTGTCAAGATATCAAATGGGCTGACATAGCCTAAATTTCAAACTGATAGATAAGACATGCAAATTGAAGTTTTCTTTGTATTCGGATATTGGAAGGGATTTGGGGTTCTTTAGGTAGCCTATATAGGCTTGTCAGAGACGCAAAGAGTATATTTAAATTATGACCAAGTTAATAAATCCTTTGGATTTAAATAGAGTACCATATAGAAGATATGCTAAATAAAAAGCAGCGTAACAGAGCTTTCAATACACGCCAATACAAGTTACTGTTTAATCAATTAACGAAAACCTATATATATAATAAAATGCTTTAATTGTTTTAAAATATTTATTCGTTTTTACAAAATATTGAAAAGCTTTCATAAAACGTTTAGAAACATGGTAATCCTACTTTATCCGAAACGGGAAAACGATTTAATATAAGCAAGCCTCACTAACGAGAAGCAGTTTAATTTGTTAAGTTGTGCCTATTACATATAGCGGATCCCTGTACATGTGCCTGGGTAACGCCACCATGATGCTGAACTCCAGTATCTGCGAACACACTGTAACCTGTTTCACGTAAACAAATTATTCAGATTATTATTACTATTTGTTTTGTTGAAGATTTCCGTGGTGGTAAACTGGTGTCATTCAATGTTCCTTGTCCAACGAATCACATCCAGCTGTAAATTGCATAGACTTGCGTTGGACAAACGAAATCAACGAAGGAAGATGCATTTTCAGAGGCAATTCAGGTACACTAGTGCAGTGGTTCCCAAAGTAGGGGTCGCGACCCTCTGGGGGGTCGTGAGACATTGAGGGGGGGTCGCGAGATGAT
>JAABNY020000039.1:5400487-5429968 GCA_015164015.2 Brevimyrus niger
AGTTACATTTAAAAAAAAACATGCAAATTAAATAAAAAAATATTTTTTACCACTTCCGAGGATAGTGGGGGTCACGAATCACTGGAACGGTTATTTTGGGGGTCGTGAGCCGAAAAGTGTGGAAACCCCTGCACTAGTGCACTCCTACTTTGTCTATGTCTATTCCTCTGTCCAAGATTACATGCCCCTGCTCTCACGCATTGTTGCCTGATTGCCCAGGATGTGGGCAGCTCACATTGGAATAACCGTTAAAAACGGATGGACCCGTTCACAAAAAAAAATCCACGTACACGTACCGCTTACACATACTGGTTTATAAAATGATATAATATGTGGTAGCGTTTTAGCAGTACCAGGCTGAGTCTACAAGTCAATCTGAGCCTTTGACTAGCTGACGTCAGCGTCAGGCTATTCTGGCTGCACACTCCTCTTCTCGGAAAGTCTCTCCACCCTCCCCAGCCCCTCGCCCAAGACAGCACCGATTGCAACTACTAAGGAATCTGGTTTTATTAACTACACGGCGCCCCCCTCCCCAGTTGTTCGATACAAGTCACGATTATATGTAGAACATCAGCGACCTCCCTGGTGCGCACCGTCAACAAAGGCGCCCCTGTGTCTGGCTTGATGACCATCTCGTCCGTCCATTCCACTCTCATCACTCCCACGTGGATCCTAGTTTTTTCCTCGCGAACTGGAACACCATACTTCCGGTTACGAAGAACAGTCCCTCCTCTTTGCCCTTGTTTTTTTCCTCTGCAAATTCATGACGTTCAGTAAATGTGCGTTTGGTCCGAGCGAACTCTTTCCACTGTTCGGTTGTTGAGATTATCAGTGCTGTTTATTTAGTAGAGATTTGTGGAATTTGGTTCATCGGAAAACGGAGGAGCCCAGCGATCGGAGACCGTAGGTATTACGCTTTGCAAATCCAACCTAGTAAGAAGTCTGTCCCACCATCCCGCTCAGCGTCGGACATCCCAGCTAGTTATTTTGTCCTTTAGCCGAGTTAACCAGATACAACTATTGCAATGTATGTATATCTGTCTCTTCTCTTTCCGTTTTTTTTATTTTTAATATTGTATTTAATAGTTTGCTCGCTTTCAGACAACCCTAAGAAGCCTTAGTGAATGAAGACTGTCATGACTATGGAAATGTCTTAATTTTTAAGGGAACCAGAGTTAGGCAGCTGATATTCCTGTAAACATAGCATTAACAAACTGACTGTTTGGTTTTTTTTGTTATTTTTTTTTTTTTGAAATAAGACAATTCTGTACAATTTTGGCAATGATTAACTTGCACTATATCTTATTTCTTTGGAAATGGCATTGATTGAATAACGTTTGCACTCTGAGTGACGTAGGCCTATACTGATTTTCACGCGTTTTTATAAGGTTAAAACTGAAAAATAGTGACATTTTATTAATTAAAATACTGACGATGAATTTATCATTTTAACATACTTTTTAACTGAAATCGTCACAATAACAGAACGACAGCGACAGCAATTATGTAACGATGAAAGTGTGATAAAAAAAAATTTTAAAAGTGGGAATCGCTTATATACCTTGACATTAAAAGTTTGTAATCGTTTGGCTAATTCGGGCCGTGGTGCCTCGGAACAGGTGAACAGGTGACGGGACGTTTGGGCCGTAGTCTATGTGCACATTGGACGGAATCTAGCCCTTTTAAATACATACATTCATACATGCGTACAGAATTAATATTTCACAGTAGATGAGTTGGAGTAATGGTAGCAAAAAATCCTTTCCGTAGAATGAGTGACATTATTAATATGCCTTTACGAATTCAGCTGCATTCGTTCTGTTTTCACCACTCTTTCCACGAATTTTGTCAGCCCCGCTCATTTGGACCCGTTTAGTCGCCGTTCGCAATGTGCCTGCAGCCCGCCTTAGTAATTCACTGACTTCATACCCAATTCTCTGCGTAACAACGATATTAATTCTAGCACTCCTACCCCAGGGTCAGCTGCTTTATTTCTTAAACTAGAAGATATGTATGGATTTAAAAATGTTGGTTGTCTTCATAGCATATAACTTGGAATCTGCGAATTCCCACAGTTCTTGCAGTGTCGCAGTGTAGAATGACACTCTGTGGCTCCATTACCCTTTGTTATAAAACTGGTTTATGATTCATACATAGGTCTAGAAGTGTTTTTTTCATATCTGACACATTTGGAGGATTATGCCAGAAATAGCTTTGATTACATTTGCTTGCTTTTTGGTAACTTTAATTTCAAACTACATTGATTTTTTTGGATAGGAGCACCTGTCAGAAAAGTACTTATTGGCGCTTTCACTTGAGCCTCACAACTAAAAGTGCGGCTGAAAATGCATTTTTAAATTATTCTCTTTGCAATGAAGAATTACAGAAGTGTCCTTTTGCATTTGTAGTTTTTATGTGTTCCAGGTTAATTTGGAGGCACTTGTGATGTTGGTGAGAACAGTTATACATTTATTGCTTTGAGTACCAGTGGTCACTGATTGAGAAGAAATTGAAGGAAATTTCTAGGTATCAACAGCCTTAAGTAAACAATTCCAACAAACAAAGAATTGAATCGAGGAAGTCATAGCGAGTGGAGGGAAATGCCAGATAAAATGGTTAAAATAAAGTGTCTTGCAGGTGATTGTCGCAATGTGGCACAAATAGGCCTTTTGTCACATACATTATAGCTTTAAGCAGGAGTGATTCTGGTATTTGACACTCGGTGGGGGGGGGCACACTGTTGTACACCACTAATTGTAATTGTACACCACTCCCCCTCCCCCAGGTCCTCTACAATACTTTGCTGAAGGGGGTGGGATATGAAATGTATATGGAACTATGTTAAATGGTAGCTAAATGGTTACAGGAAAAATAATTTGAACAAAAACAGAGGAGCCCCTATGGTTTTAAAGGAAGTGCGGATGTCGGGTGTTGTTCTCCACAGCGGCTTTGTGCTGTTCTTGGCTCGGTCCGTCATTCGGTGTTAAAGGGCAGCGCTGCTTGCTGCTCTCAGCTGCCCTCTGTTCTTTCTCTTGAATCCCACAGTCCTACTGCGTAGGAAACATGCTTCCTGTATCTATACATTGACTTCTGTAACTTCTCTTCTGCATCTGGGTGTCTCTGGCAAGGATGTAACATACTGTTTGGCTCCGGCTAGTAGTTTAAGTTTGGATGCCAGCGTGCAATTTCCATATGGTACAACAAAATTGAAAGTTTGTATGTTGTTCTTTTGAGTGTATAATTACTACATCTGTTTCAAAGACTACTTTTAAAGAGTGGTACACCATATTGTTATCAGTCTATGACCGTTGCAAGTGTCTGACATCAGCTAAAGTACTTTTCTTTCTGATAATCTCTCAAAGTACTCAGTGTTTTATCACTTTAATTACATTACATTCTTAATTTATATGACTCTATATCATCCTTAACTATAGTAATGTACATTTCCTTAGAAATTCCTGGTCTTTTTAATGTCTAGCCTTCTGGTGACAAGTCTAGCAGTTTAAACTGCGTACGTGTGCAATGTGTCCATTTCTTTTGTAGGTGGTGAGCTTTCCTCAACTCCATAGTCTAGCAGTCTAAAAATGGAGTCGTGTGGCTTTCGTTATTGACACTTTCCAAAAGTCATAGCGGTAAAGCTTTGGTCTCAATGCACAGGGTGCCGTAAGGGGAAAGAGGAGATGCCATTGATTGATTTGTTATATGGCTTTCCCAGAATCATCGCTGTTGATACACAAAGAGTATTGTTTATAATATGAACAGTGGGTGAACTCATTATGATGATAGAATTTTCTGATGATGTGCTTTTTATGCTTCTAAAATTTTTCATCATGTCAGGATTTGTTTGGTTGTTTTTGGGTGTTCCAGAAGTTATTCTGACAACCCATACCATGTGCAAATCTTATGTATAATTATGCTTTTATGTGCTTTTAGGTACATATTTCATTATCTCTTAGCTTTATATCATGGGCTCGAATGCTTTTGTTTTGGTTTGTACTGCAGAAGCAAAGTGCATCAGAACGATGATGGATACTTCTTTCTTGCCATGTTGCATCAGTCTAATTTTATCATTAACATGGGGGGGTGAATATTGCAGGAAGAACATATGAATTTTTCCTTCCTGTTTTGTTAATGTCTATGGCTGCATGTTTACTTTTTTTTTGTAACACTGCAGGCTTTTGCTATCTCTGAGTGAATATCCAGACCTGTGGCCTGTACTACGAAGCAGGGTTACTGACTTATCGGGGTAACTTATCGGATTTAAGGTACCACAGTTTAAATGGACTTCATATTCGTTCACTTACATTTTGTTAAATCTGACAAGTTAACCTTAAATCTGACAAGTTAACCGGATAGGTCAGTAACCCCGCTTCGTAGTACAGGCCCCAGAACACACTGGTTTTGCAATAAAATTATCAACATCGCCAGCGTTTGAATTCCAGTCGTCTGAATCAGCTGTCCGCCTATCCGATACTCTGTATCTATGGTCAGCTGTACTTTAATAATAACATCATAAAGTTGTTCTGAACATTAGGACACCCACATAGCTGCATCAGCATCGTGGCTGTGTTTGAACCCATTTCCCATCCCTCATTAAAACTGCTTTATTGTTTAAATTTTTTTTTTTGTGTGTCGTGTTTGTCTGCCAGTGTTACAGCGTCCAGCCAGCAACAATGTTCCTATACAAGAGGCGATGACGGATATTGGATTGCGTTTGTTTACTGGGACAGCTTCATTAGCACGCATAGTAAGCCTAAGGCAAGTAAGGAATTCCCTCAGGCAGAATTCCACTCGGTAATATTCACCTCTGAAGTATCACCCCCTTTTGCTATTCTCCATTCTGTCGGAACATTAGCTTGGCTGCCGTTCCAGCCTTTTGCCCCAGGGGCGGCGTTCTGTTGCAGGATGTGACCCTCTTTCCGTTCTCTTCGTTACTGACCAGCTGCTTGAATTTTGGCCAACGCAGTATCCACTCTGGATTTTTTTTCTGTTTGTATATAGTACAAACAGAAATCTATTTCGAAGAGTATTTGAGTTGGAGCTAACCGGACCATAAAAAGGCTGAAATAAAGAGCAGGACTCGCATATTTAGACAAGTTATCATGCCTGGAGTATTGTCTGCATCCAGAAACACCTGAAAATGAAGGGAACTTGATGCTTTTTGCATATTGGCAGCATGTGGCTCAGTGGGCTATGTAATCAGAAAGCCTCTGCCTGTAATCAGAAAGATGCCGGTTTAAACCCAGCCTCAGCACGTCTGCTGGTCCTTGAGCAAGGCCCTTAACCCTACAGGTGGCTGCCCTTTGCGGACAGCTTACTCTACAAAGAGCAACTTGAGGGAGGCGTCGAAAAGAATTTCCCCAAGGGGACAATAAAGGATCTATTATTATTATTGTGCTGTGACTTATGGTCTAGCTAGCTTCTAAGGAGATATTCTATTGGTAATTGTATGCTGCATAGAAATCCACCCATCTCATGACAAGGCAGGGACCGTCCGCATTTTGGTTTACAAATATTACAGTGGTGTTCCCAGCCCCAACACCCCCACCCCACTAGTGCCTTGTGCTTGTTTCCCATCAGTCCTTAAATGCTTAGTCTAGAAACAATTGTATCAGTGGATTTGGCATCTTAATGATGGTTACGTTTTATCCGGCTATTTGGACAAAAGCTACATTTTCTTTAAACGGATTTATCTTGTGCAATAGGTTCAGTTAGTGTAGTTTCGTGTTTAATACAATATTTATGTAAGGAATGGTAATTCCCTTTGCTGCTCCCTTGATCTGTATAAAGTGTGTCTGTGTGTGTGTTTGTGTACGTGCGTGCGCGCGCCGTTCCTGCCCCTCTGAAAGATCTGCTTTACTTGGACTGAAGAGACAATTACATATTAGAGAAATGAATCAGATAAGA
Organism: Brevimyrus niger; assembly: GCA_015164015.2. Lineage (NCBI taxonomy): Eukaryota > Metazoa > Chordata > Actinopteri > Osteoglossiformes > Mormyridae > Brevimyrus > Brevimyrus niger. The sequence goes on from JAABNY020000039.1 coordinate 5,406,395, forward strand.
TCAGAATCTCTCCGTCTTTAAATATCTTATTTGGCTGGGAAGAGATCTGGGAAGAATGGGATGCCTGCAATAGCATTTATCACTGACTTTTACGCTTATTAGAAATGTCCCAATAAATATCTTATTAAACTGCTATTTACTGTGCCAGCTCAAAATTGTTTTCCCAGCTCACTTATCTAAAGCCAAACCGTCCAGAACTTACCATGTCATCATATCAGTCCAAACTGAGAAATGCACGATGAATACTCTTATCGCCGATTCGCATGCACTGGCTGTGTCTCAGCTTGGAGGATTCCTGGAGGGAATCATCTCAAACACTTTCTCTCTCCTGGGCTGTGTGATCAATGGCCACCCTTTGGTCGCTCTTTTTGGGATCTCCGAGGAGGATTTGCGCCAGGTCTCAGCTTAGCCCAAGGTCTCTGCAGGCCAGGCGTGCCCCTAATAACAGAATAACAGATGGAGGGATGCTGTTCCACCCATCCACCCCAAGGTCTGAGTGATCTAATGTCCTGTTTAAAACTGGGAAAAATGGTATTCGGTCCGTGGGACTGTGTATAAATTTGACAGAGTATGGGCTCCCTTTCTAACACACTGTCAAAATTTGGATGTGTCCCTGCCCTTGACATTTAATAATTCTTAACTATAAGAATTTTTTTAGTTCTGTGTGTAATGGTGGCAGCTCTTAGATTTACTTATTGTTTTATTTGTCTACTTTCTCTGTTATTGTTCAATGTGTCTGTAAGCATAACCTTTGTCAGAGCTTAGCTCAAGGGGGTGTGGTAGGGTTGAGTGTTCTGTTCTTGGGGAATTTTTCTAGGGAACCAAGCTTCAATGTAGCTTGAATCATTTTAACTGCCCATTAATGTTAGTTCCATCTTTTCTTCCCTACACAGTGCCTCAGCACTGATTCCTAAAAAGAATGGCGTTTCCCCCCCTCCCCCAGATAACATGACTGTTACTCTGAACAGAAGCCCACTTTGTTCACACAATGGCGATTCCCTGCACACTAGGCTTCACTTCTAAATAAAACATGAAGCTGTTTTAATTTAATTTTAGAAGCCTGTTGGCTTTGGTTCGAGTATCTCCAACAGATTGGTATATGTAACAAACAGCAACTTAGAATTCATGAATTAGAGCTCAAAAACAAGACATGGAATGATATGGGATGATGGACCATGATAATACTTTTCCAAGGTTTAGATATTGCCTAGCGACACCCTATTTCAAATTTGAGTCTGGCTATGTTCACCTTAATCTGCATCGGATCAATAAATTTAATCAGCCCATCAGTTGATTTTTGGTGGTTGCTTTTGTTTTTCCTTTTGCTACAATTTGGAAGCCTTAATGGTTAAATTGAAGCTGTGTGTCAACAGGAAGTCAGCTTGGCCCCTTCCTCTGCTCCCAGACTGGGAAAATGGTGTTTTCTGCTCACCAGCTGTACCGACAGGGGTCCGTAGCAGAGCCTCAGTCACGGAGCGTGCCAAATAAGAAGGCTGGCCTGGCTGCTGCTGGGATTTGCGGGGTGCCGGACTGAGCTGGAATTACCACTCGCATGCCTCAACCAGTCCGACTCTCGAGCTACCACCTAGTCTGCCTGCTGCAGGGGAAACAGCAGATGCTTTTGTCCAAAAAGGGGAATTTTCAGTGCAGAATTTGATTCATTTCATTTGCTCTTTTCTCCTGGCTGTATGCCTGGTATGGTTGTCAAGGTCTGTTTTTTTTTTTTTTTTTTTCTTCCTGTTGTTGAAAGACTGGATGGTACATGCCCAGAATGTGGGAACAAAAGAGCGTGCCCTTAGGAAAGGCCCGGCCTAGTGAACGAGTCCCACCCCCCACAGCCCTGTCCCTAAGGCCGCCCCCCCTTCATAAGGTTTGGCATGTCTAAACACACCGCATCCGCGTCTCAGACAGTGAAGCCATTGAACTCCAGACACTGTCAGTTTCATTATGAGCCTGCACATGTTTCCTTACAAATAGTATCCATACAACAAAAAAAGTCTTAAATAACAAATTCAAAGAGGACAAAAATGCTTTTTAAGGACAATTTTTTAGTGTACCTATGTAGAGTATATTTTTGAGAAATGGCTGTTAATGTCAGTTATGGGGCTTTAACTCTTCGACTGCCTGGTCTGCAAGTGTCTTTATAGTGTTTTAGCAGTCTGTAGGCTGCCATCATTCTGGCCTGGTCTTTATCAGAGGCTTGGTTAGTTAGATACACTCTTGCCTTTCATTACAATCAACAATCAATGAAGTTTTGTCCATCCACCCCATTACCCATTAATCTTCCAATCACTTACCTTAGTCTGGGAGATTGGGGGGGGGGGGGGGAGTGTGTGTGTGAATGCTGTCCCAGGTGGCAGTATATTGGCGTGTTTATTCCACAGAGGACAGTAATAAGATGTTTAACTTTCTGATAAATGTTTGCTGTAATACTCCAAGTGCATAACTGAGTCTGAGTCTGCAAAATGTATTCTGATACTGTACTGTAACAGTATGGAATTAACACTGTATTTGGTATGTCAATTTGAAGTGGCTTATCTGCCAAATTATTTGTTTATGTAAGTAGGATTACATAACTTGTCAGGCACTTGTCTATGGCTGTCATTTAAGAAGATTTTGGTGATTACTTCTGTTTTTTGGGTAAACAAAAAGGAAGATAGCGTCTCCCTGGAGTGGGAACTCTGGGTTTGGGATTTCCGCTACTTTGAAGTGCTACTTAAAATGCTTGGTGTGCACCAAGCACTGCAGTCAAGAAAAACTGGAATTCTTTTTTACGGAAAAGTTTTGTCACTACCCTGGTCCCTACACACCTACGATTTACAATAAAAACGGCTTTGTTGGATTGCACCCAGGGGGGAGGTGCTGAAGCAACCAAGCAGCCTGTTTTGACTCGTTGGCATTTAGGTATGTTTTCTGTTTCTTTTTATGGGTCTGTTCCAGTCGGGAGCCCTGCTAGAACATGTTTGGACTTGCTAAGGGTATCACCATGTTTATAAAAACTACAAGGCAAAACTACAACTTCTCCTCACTGTGCAGATCTGGGTTAACAGATTGCACCTTCTGTAGGTGAAAAACTTTCAAATCAAACTGCTCACCGGAACACTTTTTTTTTGTGAACTTGTACTAATGGTGTTATTTTGAAATATAGGTCAGTCAGGCAGCGTCCGCAGCCTTCAAATTCAAGCTCACTTTATTTGTGACTCGTTAAGACATCATAATGTAACTGATGCATTGCATGGAAGGATCAGGAATCTGTATTTTTATTTGGTTCAGTGGTGCACACCTGTTGGTGAAGTCGAGCATGGTGTCTTAACTCCCTAAATATGATGGGCTAATATATTGACGATCCTTTGGTCTGGGTTGATGAGCCTGGATAGGTCAGTCTGTAGAACTTTGGACTTTTAAGTCCCTGTTCGGGAAATGTTACTCATGAATTTACGCTTAGGATCCGTAAAGTGCATCTTACTGCTGACTCTTGTAACTCCACAAGTAGAAGATTAGCCTGAGGATACAAGGGTCATGTGTTAAAATCCCAGGGACTACTCACAGATTTTAACCCTTCTCTCTACTGTAAGTTGCTTTGGGTAAAAGTGTCCGATAACTGTATTGATTACCTTGCAGGTAGGAGCTCTCCAAATTGCCCCGGAATGTTCTTGCTGCTGTTACTGCGACCTCTGTGACTCGAAGCTCCACTGCAGTGCTTCCTTCAGGATTTCAACATGCGCAATTTTCTGCTCTGGGTTCTATTTATGACCCTATTGACCAGAAAAGGCTCCTGTCAAAGTAAGTCGTCCACGTGTCAGCCAAGCCTCAGATGAGATTGGCTGGAATTCCAAACCTGGGAATTTCTCAGGTAGCTGTCCAGCTGTTGAATGGCTCTTACACCTTCTGTACCTTACCTCTGTTTGTCTCCAGGTCACCACTATCCCGCCCCAAAGATCGTGGGGTTGGGTCATAACTTCTCATCTCAGTCACTAACTGTTACTTGGAAAAACGACCCTACTTCCACTGTACGCTTCTTTGATGTTGAAGTTTTTCGCACGGAGACGAAGGAAACTGTGCATTCTGTAAGTTTTTGATGCACCCTTTTCTCACTTGTGTCTACGCTGTCGTTTTTGTTGCAGGACCCCTAAATGTAATGATGGATACAAAATGTTCTTAATGTTAGTCTTTGCTTTGGTCAACTTAGTATTTTGTCCTTTCAACATTTCTTTAATATAGGAGGAACACATCTGGAACCAGCACATTTACTTTGGACTGTCCTTTGAATGTCTTAGTGTTTCTCAGTAGCTTATATCGTGCAAGAAGTGGTTCTGTGGATCCGCTATAATAACAGGCCATACCCACCATAATAACAGGCTTAATGTAAATGGTAAAAATGTGTGGATCAGAAAATTTCAGCTAATTTAAGACAATAAAATACTGAAAAATGTTTAGTGATTTATTTGTGTTATAAGTAGTCACAAAAATTATTCACAATTCATTGAGATGGTAAAGTGTAATTATTAGGGTTGGGGTGGGGGGAAAGAGTTACAAATCACAGTTCTTGAAGGTGGCTATTTTAATATTCCTGTGAGAGTGCTGTGTGATTTCTGAACATCAGTTTAAACATGGGTTACTGAAATTGTTTGCATTTGATGCCGCTAATATTATTCTAGTTGCACACAGCCTAGTTTTGTTTTGTTAAGGCTTGACATGCACATGCGTGTCTGTCAGGGAGCCATCTTGAATGAGTAACGACCAGTACAGAGACATTTCCAGCGTCCTAATTTAAAGCCGCAACTGCAAGTGTGTGAAATGTAAACTTTCAATGAATGTCTTTATATCGCTTCCCTGTACACTTAAGTTTCTAATCAGATCAAACTATTTACAACTTTAAAAAAAAAAAAAAACTCCTCCTTCGGGTTTCTTCTCACCCCGTCTTGCGTTCTCATTAGCTGTATCTTGTCACTGCACTCATTGTCAAGATATTTAGCCTTCAAGATATCTGACGGATGTCAGTATAGCATCGACGATCTCGTCCAGTCTCATCTCTGAACTAAAGGCTGATTTGTGGCCAGCACACACTGTGACTGAGGCAGCTGGCCTACGCTGTTAACAACATTTGAGCATGTTTGCTGATCCCCACTAAAACGCTAGGTTTTGGATACAGTTTTGGATTTTGCATTTGTCTTCGGACCCCGTGTCATTGGGAACAAAAAAAAAAAAACATGAACATTTAACAAAGTATCCATTTATTGAGTCCTGGTTAGATTTGTGCTCCTTCAAACTTCCCAACAACTGACTGCCTATTTTTTCATTGCTCGTTCCAAACTGAAAGTGCATTAAACGAAACAAATGCATTTACCAGTGCTGCCCTTATCTTTACTTTAAACGCAGACCTGAAATTCTTTTCAGCAAAACCTGTTGTTATATTATGATGCATAATATATCTGCAAACGTATATTACTGTAATATCTATTTGGGCTATCACTGCCAATTCTCACCCCTGGTAATTATTAATAAACATAGTAAAGTAGGTTTGAATGTGTGAATGTTTTAGGCTTGAGAAATTGATGTTTGGCTTCAGGCGACCCCACTCCCCCTGTCTGCTGCATTTTGAGCGTACAGTGTCTTGGGAAATTTCCACACCCTCTCCCCATGCATGTTTGTACAGATTGCCATGTTTTTGTTTCTCATAATGAAAGTGAAAGCTTTGCTGGTGTAATTGAACACAGCAGAGAAGTGAAAATATTTCACAGCTGCATGATTTCCTAAATGACAGGTCTAGGATTGCCAGTTCAGGGTATTAGATTTCCCTGATCTTGATGATAAAAGCTAAGATAATATTGCATTGATCCCATCGAGAAATTTTGGATCACAGGTTCAGTTTTTTGGTACATGCTTCTCCTTTTCACCCTGCATTCAGTGAAATGTTATTTCCCCAGGAAACGGTTACATCCCACACTAACAGAACCGTCGACGAGTGGAAATGGACCTCCCCTGTTCCTCTGGAGTGCACCCCCCTGTCGGTCAGGATCCGCTCCAGACTTTCCAGCGAGTGGAGTGAGCCATGGAACCTTACTGGTAATGACCCTTGTGCTGCCTGAGCCGTATTTATACAGCAAAAAGTGTCTCAGTAAGTGACTGAAATCACCCTGGCTGTGGGATTTCCATGTTTACTTGAGGTTCCTCCTGCAGTCCAAAAGCATGCAGTTAGTTCAGCTGGTGCCCCCTAGTGTGTGTTGGTGGCCTGTGATGGCCGTGTGTCCCCCTCGGGGTGTACCCCCACGTTGTGCCCTGCGTTTCCTCCATTCAGCCCCAGGCTCACTCTCACCTTGTAAAGGATAAATGGTAGTGAAGAGTAATGGAAGAATAACACAGAATTGTAGTGTCATGCATGATTAAAGTCCATCCAGTGAAAGACTCTTAAGTGATTTACCAGTTGTTTTAATTTTAACAATATGAAAAAAAAATCAGTATAATTATTAAACATGAATCCAATGGCAAGTCATTAAACAAAACTTGGTAACTGGTTTCCATTTAACAGTAGTTTCATTTTTAACAACAGATTAGCCTAGAGGAGTAAATTTTCATTCGTGTAACCACTGCACAGCACGTGTCAGTGAGACAGAGCGAATGGAGACAATGTGCAGTGCTGCTCATTAATTAAAACTTATCACTGATCCTCTTAGCAGGCCCCTTTACATTTCGTCACGTACACTGTTGTCGGTCCAGCCAAAAACTGCACACCCAACCTTCTACGAACGCTTAAATACAATATACATGAATATCTCAACTAGAACAGAAATGCACCAACATGGCAGAATGACAGTCTTTACTTCCTGTGGGCGGTGCAGTGTGATATAAATTGCAGCCCACAACCACAGTGCAAATCATGGGGATAAAAACTAAAACGAGGCTGATTTTGCCTGCTTTGCTATTTTGTTGTAGTTCGTTACATTGTTCATTGTAGTTTTTAATATTTTTTTTTTTTAAAGCTTTTTTCAGTTAACTTCTAATTTTGGTCTTAAATGTTGACAGAGATTAAGCTGAAGTTTACTTTGTCATTGAAATCCACATCTAAAAAGACGACCTCTCAGGACCACCTACATATACAGTTAGGTGGGGGTCTTTCCTGGACCACCCAGAATAGGCCAGTGCTGAGCTTTTGCTTTCACGTGACCTCTTCCTTCCTGTTGGTTATGAATTTCCTCCAGGAAAGGAAGTTCCAAAATACAACGGAGCACAGTTGTACCCTCAGGACAAAGTGGTTCCTGTGGGCAGCAACACAACCTTTTGCTGTATCATGCCAGACGGCAAGAAGTTTGGCAGCATTAGGGACAGCACCGGCGAACTGCCCTTCACTCGTATAAGCAAGCGGAGCTACGTAAGCGTCAGGACCAATCAGCTGGCCTCCCATTCCTCAGGGACCAATGTCATCTGCCACTACCAGAGCGCAGAGTTGGCAGACGGCGCTGTTGTCTTTGTTGGTTGTGAGTATATATTCCGGTGTTACTTATTGTCATGCGTATTTGTTATCCAACTCTTCTGACCTGAGTCTTTCTCCTTTACAGTGTTTTTGGTTTGTAGTTATCTTTGATGGAGGGTTTCCCTAAAAATTATGGTAAATTAACATGGCAAGGGCATAGATTTGAATATAGATGTAAGGTCATGTCCCTACCTATATTGTTTTCTGGTCTCTACCAATGTTGAAACCAGACTTCCTCCCCTTGCTCATGGATTTTTGGGGTCCTGGACCCACCCTGACCCCCTTAATTTGGGAACCGTGGGTGTATTTCAGTATCTGATGCCTGAAAATGAGCCAGAAAGGTAGTTAATGCCTTTGATGATGCAGTAGCTTATCTTTTCCTTGCTCAACCTTGCCCTCTTTTGGCTGAAGTGGGAATGTTTTTTGGAAGACTACAACAAGGCAATAACGGTGACGATGAACTGGATAGTCCTGCGGTTTACAGATCAGAGAAAGTGCAGACTGTTAGTGTCATAGAGAACTGACATCATCAGTGCTGTGTTGTTGGCCTGCAGACCCTCCAGATCCCCAGAACTTGGTCTGCGAGACACGGGACTTGCAGTCGGTGGAGTGTGGCTGGTCGCTTGGGCAGCCTACACACCTGTTTGGGTCACGCCGGACATTCTACTCCCTGAATGGAAGGTTAATTGCCACCTCCCTTTCTCCTTTGCCAGTTTATTTTTCTCACCTCAGGTCTCTAAGTAAAATGGAGATGCACCAGTTGTATTTGTCAACTATCCGTACTGGCCGATACAGCAACCTTCAGCCAGCCAATATTTACTGCCCGTAAATCCCTTTAAAATGGTGACCCGTATTGATTTGCACATCTATGTACTAAGCAGTTAGAAAAAATGTTGCTATGTTGAATCATCTATCATTAGCTAAAAACGGCATGCATTTTGCAAACATTGTTCTGCTACAGTTTCATGAGGAGGATCTACCGATGCATAATTTCGACACAAAAATTTGATTGGTCACCTTAACCTTTCCATAGCCCCAGCTTGTATGTGAAATTGCATTATAATGATGCATTAAGTTTTAGTCCTTAGACAGAACTGACTGTGTTCCCAAATTTTTGTGTGTGCTCCTAAAGTTTTTAACTTGGGTAGAGCATAGAGCCCTGATCAAGTGTGAAACTCCGGAATTTCCTTTTGCTATCAAATGCTCTCGTTTCTGATAGTCTAGCCTTATTTGGCAGCGCTGCAGCCTTCTTTCCTGTGTTATAAATGCTATATCACATGTATACCGCTATACAATATAGCTCACTGGGACTGTTATGTGCCAAAGGTGGTATTTTCTTACTAAAAATAAATAATTTTAATATTTTTGTAATGTAATGTATCAGTGACAGTTTTTCAAATAACTGGCTGTCAGTATCAGCCAGAAATTTCTTCTATCTTTGAATTACAAAAATTTTACTAAATAATGTAAAAATTGTCAAGCCATTTGAATTATAGATTTCTTGTACTGTTCGTTTGTTCATTCATGCTAGAGCACATTACCTGTGCTCAACCCTAGATTTGCTGTTTTATACTGAGAGCTCTGAGCTTTGGTATGTTGGTTCTGGTCGGACCTAGAGCATCTTTGACACAGTATCTCTAGCACCTCTTCCAACATTAGTGGAACTAACCAAGAACAATTTTCTCATCTTGCCCCTCACCTCAGGGAATGTGAGAGTGCTAATGAAGCATCTACCCTAGAGCAAAAGTGCAGATTCAACATAAGTTTGGCACCGGGGGAACAGAATTGGACATTGACAGCCAGGAATCATCTGGGGAAGGTGGAACTCACGGACACTGCGGACCTGAGCCACAGAGGTGGGGGCTCCCTAACCCTGCTTGGGTTCTAGTTGCATGGTTTCATATTCCACATGAATGTTCTGAAGCCAGGTAGTTTGAGTATCTTTCTCATTGGTGCTCTAGTAGACCTTGTAAAAACGTAGACATCCTGTGCAACAGCCCCAATTGCGTGGTGCAGACCATTTGGGCATCATTGCCACAGATTATGAGCGCGGTCCTCAGTCATTCCCAGGTTAACCCCAATATAGGATGACATCCAGGCAGTTTCTGACCCCTCCGTCCAACCCCCAGTACGCCCACGAGCTCCAGAGGTCGCCGTCGAGCTGCTGGGAGCCTGGAATGCCAGCCTTCGGTGGCATTGGGCTGTGCCGTGGCACGGGGAGCTGCCTCTTGTGTGTCAGGTGTGGATTTTCAGCGATGGGAATCCCAAACCGGTAAGTGGACCTGCTGGACAGAAGCCAGTAAAGGTCTTTACTTCCTGTGTGAGCAAATAACATCACAGCAGCATTCTCTCATCTCATAAAGAAAAATGTATGTCAGATTCATGACTTGCAGTATCGGGAATTTGTGTAATCTTTTGCAGTTTGCATTCAACTTCCAGATTTCCTGTTTTTTTTTCTTGGGCAGACCAATGCATTACTGTGGGTTATAAGTGTTTTTGAAAATCCATTAAGACTGCATTTCAGAAATCTTAGGAAATGCATCAGACGTCTAGAGTAAACAACTAAACAGCAAATCATAATCGCATCAAAGTTATTCTGTCTTATGACAAATGTAGCTCTGATGGATCCCTTTGTATTGCGTGAAGTAAAAGAATTCTTGCGCTCACAGAGCATGGGATTGAGCAACTAGCAAACCATATGCACAATGCCATAATTACTTATGTAAAGAGCCCGATGAGTGTAGATGTTATAAATGCACGTTTTCACTCCCCCATGACTCTGTATTAGATATGTGATTAGAAGATGGATGGGTAAAGAAAAATAAAAAAAAAATTCAAAATACTTTTACCATGCTTACTGGTGTCAAAAGTATGAAGTACTGAAAGTATAGATTCTATTATGTATAAAACGGATTAAAAACTGATCCTTGGTATGGATTGTACAGCCTACACTTCCAGTTTGCTCTGACCACCGAGATTGGTAGGTTGCCAGTGCACATACCTAGAAGTGGGTGTGGTCCGACACATGAGGTTTTTACATATGGCAAGTTTGCAAGCATCAGAGCTTTCGCCGCTGCACTTAATCGATAGAGAGAAGCCAGAGGGGCGGCTAGACATGCCTTGGCTTTGTGCTGAATGAAGACTGTATACAATACAAAGTTTCGGGATGTAGGTGTCTTATTCCTGAATTGATGAAATATTAATCTGTATGAGCCTGTTGCAATTAAAGCAGAGATGACATGCATTTTTGTTTGTGTGTTAAAATATACGTTATGACAAACGATTAAAACGTTTTTACTAAAGGCAAAATTGCAGTTGAACTTCAATTTTTATTATTTTTATGTTATTGTGAGTATTGAAAATGCTATTAAATTGGAACTCCTTCTTGTATCGTACTAAAGTGTGAAGTTATTGGCATTGTGTCAATAGTAATTCTTGCACTTTGCTTTCTCTCCCTAAAATGATGAGAGCTCCATGAAAAGCATGGGGTGTAAAGAGAGCATTGGTGGTATCGTGGGAAAGTGAGCTGCCCCAGCTTCGTGCAGTGAGATGACGTAGACCTTGACGGTTTTTCTGTGCGCCCCACAGACCCCACATATCTATGTGGGACCAGGCTTGACCCAGGCTCTACTGAGGGACCTACGGCCGGACTCGAACTACACTGCTCAGGTTCGCTGCGCCACCCAGCAGAGTTTCTGGAAGTGGGGTGACTGGAGTTCAGAAATACGTTTCAGAACCAAGGAAGACCGTAAGTACCACCTAAATGTGTCCATTGAGATCATTATCATCATAAATGTGTTGACTTTTGTATGCAATTTAGGTGTCTAAGCATTACTGGTAAAGCTTACTCATTACTGTACGTTATTACATTGAACCACTGTTTGTATAATGTGTTGATCAGATTTAATTTGATTCCAACCAGGGACATTTGGGTTTATGGGTTGATACAACTTTTTTTTTGCCATTCACATTCAGGGCCTGATGCTGTGGATTTTTGGGTCCAGATGCGCAGTGAACTTGACAGTTGCATCGTCTGGAAGGTCAGAGCCACCACCTTATTTCAAATACATCCCAGCTGCCAGATTTTGCTGTGTCACCCTGGTTAACAGCTTATCTACATTTCTGTCCACAGCCTCTGTCAAAGAGTCAGAGTCACGGGCAACTTAAGGGCTACAACGTCAGCTGGAGTAGCCCGGGTAACAGGGTGCAGGCCAATCCTGTCCCCTCAACTGGGCCATACTATGTCCCCATCAGGTTGGAGGGCCTTGCCAGTGATTATGTAGTCTCAGTGATTACATGGAACAATGCAGGAGACTCCCCTGCTATCAGCATAACTGTTCCAAATTTCCCAGAAGGTAAGATGGAGCAGAGGATAGGAAACTTGGTGATGCACATATGGCTGGCTCTTGCTTGTGGTCTAGCTCAGCGTTTCCCAACTCGGTCCTTGAGGACCCACAGATGGTCCATGTTTTTGCTCCCTGCCAGACAGTAAACATTTTAGGGAACTGGGAAGGAGCAAAAACGTGGACTGTCAGACACCAGCAGATCTGATCTGAAATTTCTAACAAAAAAATAATCATAGATGTAGAAGAACACCAGAAGTTTCCAGCTACTGAATTACAGATACCTGGTTATGCCAGCCTTGTGTGAGCAGACCCGTTGGATCTTCTTATAGATGGTGACAGTGCTCTTTCCGAGATGGTGGGCAGAGACGGGGTGTTCCATCTGTCCTGGCCGCCGAGCCCCAATTCCACCTGCGGTTACGTGGTGACCTGGTACCAAATGAGCTGGGAGCAGAACTGCAGCCTGAACTGGGAGAAACTGCTTGGGGACAACAGCAGTACCAGAATCCAGTCGGGTATGTGCTGCAGAACCGCCGTTGAGAACGCCTCAGCAGGGTCTGTGAAGGTTCACCTCCAGCTCCAGGGAAGAGGGTTCATATTCTGGGGAATATCTTAAATACTTGGGTAACAACTGAAACATAGATGCAGTGAAAAACATTAACTAAAATCAGCAGTTAAAAGAAAATGACTCAAGTGAGACCTCTTGAACATATCGAATAAAATATCTTCACTGAAGAATCTTTTGTGTGAGGAGCCTGCACCTGACCTTTCTGACTTGACTTTCAGAGAGCTTCATCGCTGGGGAGAGGTACACCTTCTCTGTGTACGCCTGCACGCCTGGAGCTCCACTGCTCCTGGAGAAGAGGCTGGGATACGTGGAGGAGCAAGGTGAGGTCAAGATGTCCTCCTGCTCATATCTGCTCATACTGTCTATCCCCCACCTCACTAAGGTCTCTCGTCTTTCCAGCTCCTACTGGGACAGTAACCAAGCTGACGGCGGATCAGGAAGACTCCAGCATCCGGCTTTCCTGGGACCCTGTTCCCTTGGAAGGCCAAAGGGGCTTCATTCGTGGATACCTGATTTATCTCTACAATGTCAACCATCTTCAGCTTTTAGGTACCCATCTCTTCAGTTGCCTTTGCAAAATCTGAGTCTCTGGATGTAGGCTGATCTGTGCACTCGGGCTAGACTCACTCATGGAGCTTGGTTAATTTATGAAACATTCATATGTGCATTGATTTATTGAGCCGCGCCCTTTTATCCAATGTGAAATACATTTTTGAGAAATCAGGGTCAGTCAGTCTCTGGAGCAAATTGAAGTTAAGGGTCTTGCTGAAGGACCTAGTGATGAAATCACTCCACCGACCACTGAACTCCAACCAGTGACCATCTGATCGCAGCAGCAGAGTCCTGAACCTACAGAGCCACACCCTGCCCCACGTTTGATAGAAAGTGATCTTACGCTGTACATTCACTGGTCATGAGACACCATTCTGATTGCACAAATATGGGTGTGGCTGTGAATTGCAAAAAAAAATAATTTTGATTTACAATCTGAATATTTAAGGGGTCGGCACAAAAACTTAAACTGGAATGCAGTACTAGGGGAATGGTCATGTACCTTAATCTTAAGAGGTATTTGAAGTATTCCCTTAAGCTGTAGCGGTACATGCTCATTTCACTGTGCTAAAACTGACAAAAGCCATCTTAGGTGCACATTTTTATCCGAACTCTAGATGTTGCTTTTTCTGTTTCCTTCAAAACATTCTTGCAAGTGGACCATTAATAAATGTCCGAACTTTTTCAAAATATGTTTTATTTACTTCTTTATAAATCCCGAAGTCTTCACATAAATGTGCGTACAAATGTCATGTATTTGGTTCCTACAAAGCCTTTATAAATGTACCAGCAGGAGTTAATGCGCCTGTATTTGGGGTCTGAGCTGTATTTGTTTGTCGACCCCCTTTCCCAGCCATTATCTGAGACTCTGATATTAATTGAATCCCGGTTTTAATTTGAGGTACAGTATGCTTTTATCCAAAGTAACTTCCAAATCCTCTTCTGTATTTTTGATTACGGTTCACCAGAGAACATCACAAACCCTTCCATCCTGAGCTACACTGCCACGCGGCTGTCCTACGCTACTTACAAGTTCACAGTGAAGGCTTATACCTCAGCGGGAGCTGGAAAAGAGGCCACTGTGTCCATCAAACTAGACCCCTTCAGTAAGTGACCAATTTTGGGTGTTTTGTTCCAGATGTTCCTAGTGGTATAGTGGTTCACATGCTTTGTTACAAATATGAGCTTGTTTATTAGTCGTTGGTTAGTTAACCTTTCTAATTCATTTGTCTAGCTAGTCATTCTGTTCTGGGCACTTTATTCTCCTTTCTCCCGAAGTACTGTAGGTACAGTTGCATTGGTATATTTCCTTGCTCTGTCGTATTTTTGGATGGCTCTTGTGCTAATGGATATATTTTATTGTTCTTCAGCTGACCTCCTGATAATGGAGATTCTCATTGCGGCCGGCTCCATGGCTGTCCTTCTGGTTCTTGTCACTGCACTCTGCTACAGCAAGAGGGAGTGGTAAGCTGTGGTTTCTCCATTTCCCAGTGATCTGGGGTTTCAAGCTTTCAGCCTGTCCAGAAGGTGCCCTGACGACAGAGCAAATTCCCAAAGGAAAGGAGCTTGTGGTAAAACGCATAGAGGAACAAAGAACCTATTTTGCAAATTATGGGAAGAATTTGATTTAGCTATTGATTTGCTGAGAACTTAGCGATTTGCTAATGTTCACTTAGGTTTGGTTTAAATGATTTATTGCTTGACTGATTTAGATTGACTGGAAGTACATTAAAAAATTATGAACAAGATTATAAGAAGAATGGTACCTCATGACCCTGAATAGGATAAGCAGTTATTAGGTAGATGGGAAAATAATGGATTTCTGTTCTTTTAATACCTTACAGCTAGCCCACTTTAGGCAAGCCAGCTCTTTCTGTGAAGCACTTGTTGCAGAATGAGAGTCTTGTCTGACCATACCATCGTGTGTATTTGCAACCAAAAGTCAGCTCATTGCCTGTTTTAATGCAGATTGCACTTTGTATGCTGTGTGGGTCTCGGACACCTAGGCCATCTAGATTTTTTTTTTTAAATCTTGTTCTCTAATAGGATGAAAAAGACCTTCTACCCCGAGATTCCTGAGCCCAGGGTACCAGAGTGGAAACCAGCACAGGTGAGCTCCAGTTTGCACGGCTCTCCTGTTAGATTCTCCCTTCCTGGCCTGACTGGGTTAAAATTAACCTCTGCTTTCCCAAGGCGTTCGGCACCCAGACGCTGGACATGACGCCGTGCGCCCACAGTTCCGTGCACATTGTGGAGAACCGGCGCCGCATGTCTGGCAAGGAAGAGTTAAAGGTGGTTCTGGAGGACCCCGAGGAGGACGAGCAATGGGGAGATGAGCCGCCCGACATGGACTCGGATGAGCAGTCCTTCCTCCGGTATTACAACCAGGTGGTCGGGGAGGATCCCGGGCTGGCACCCACTGGTATGGGATCGTCTGGATTGTCCTCCAGGTCCACGGGCTCTGCCCGCACTGAGGTAACCTACACTGGGATCCAGATGTCATCAACCTCGGCCTGCTCTTCTGCATGCGTTCCTGCCCCAGTGGAGGCCCCTCTCTCCGGCGCGTACATGCCCCAGATGGCATCTGTTCCCAATCAGCCTTCAGCTCAGGCTGAAGGGTCCGACGACCCCCAGCTAGATGCTGACACAGGATACCAGCCCCAGTGCTCCTGGAAGCTGGACTCTCCTGAAGAGACTAGCTTGGACAGCTCTGTGGGCAGTCCTACGTCGGTCAACTCATCTCAATTTTTGCTCCCTGAGCCCTCGGGAGAAGAGGACTGCAGTCATGCTCCTTCTACCACCTGGTTTCGGAATCTCCTCTCAGGCTCAGGCAAACCCTGATCTTGGTGAAGCTGCAGTGGTAGTTCTTGCGGTGCCCCCTAGTAGAATGGATTATTTTGTTGATTTGACTTGTTGGAAAGATATGCCTGAGAGGCACTATTAATGCAGAACATTGGTTAATGCTATTGTTGCTTGCATCGCTTGTGTCTCCAGGTGAAGAGAAAGAAGTACTGAAAAATGACTGTTAAGGGGAAAATGTTTGACAGGCATGAAAGGGGCAGGAAAAAACAAGAGGTGTATTTCCTCATAGATCTCACTGGAATGTAGTTATTTCTGTGTTGTTAACCAAGCCAGTACTATTTTATGTGTTTGTGTGCTTTTGTAGGCTATAACCTTTCTCCTCACTGCATACAAAGCTAGTCAGTCTGCAGAAACAAAATGCATATGTACACAGTAGCCTTGGGGTTATTCATCCTCAATTTACAGTTAAATCTGCGTTAAACGCTGTGGCATCACTAGCTTATATTGGTTTATAAGCAGAAGTATTTACTGCTACTAAGCTCAAACATATAAAGTATAGATTACAAAAATAACACACCTGAAACCATGCTGGGTGAGAATCTGTCATTGTATAAAAAAACACTAGTGTTTATTGCCTTTAAATGACATTTGTCTGTATGATTCATATCTGTAAATGAAACGTTCAAAGGTTGAATTTGCTTTCAGGCTTAAAAGGGTTTTATTAGTGCCTCAATACAGATCAATTACAGACAGCCAGGTATCACTGTGCATGAAGGGAATGGTTGTTAATACCAAAGAGTAGCTTTACTGACATTTTATTTTTTTAAAGAACTACTGTGAATTTTTTTTCGGTTAGTGTTAATAATTGCAAAATAACTAAATCAGTGGTCTATATGGGAGTTTGTCTTGCCACAAAAGACTGACGCACTAATATGATGTCATAGATCCGGCTGTGGGGTGAAGCTGGGGCTGCTGCAGTGGAAACTGGAACTTAGCACTGGATGTAGTGCCCCTTTGCTTGCTTAGGGCAAGCAGGTAGCACAGTCTTAAGGAGCCGTGAAACTGTTTCAAGGAGGTATCCTGCTGTTGTACCTTTTAAAGGTACTTAAGTGAATCTGTATTATTCCCAGGTGTGTGTGTGTGTGTGTGTGTGTGTGTGTGTATCCCCATAAACTATGCAAGTCTCTTCAGATAAAAGGTTTGCTAGTTGGCCATTTTTTTGGGAAAGAATATACTTACTAATGTACTTTGGGATGTTTGTCCATGACTTAAATTTTCCGGAACATTGGAGGAACAGTGAAAATCTATTGGATTTATTCTCGTAGTGACCATAGTGGTCAGAAAGGGATCACTGTCTCTGCCGGGACAAATCGGGTCAGGGAAGGGCACTGTCTGGAAATTGATCAGATTTTTCACCAATCGATACATGATTCACATTGCAGCAACTGAATACTGACCCTTTACAGTTCTTACCCAATGGCAAGGGATTGTTGACAGGGTTTATTCAGAACTTTGGAAATGGTAATGTAGCTCAATTAAAGAAATGAAAGTTGAATTGGACTACATTGTCCAGAATGTGCAATTTGAAGGAGATCTAAATTCAATTTCTCTTAATTCCACAACTTTTGAAACACTTTCAGGGATTTTCCACTGTATTCAAAAATAACCCCCACCGATGCTATATCCACGTGGTTTCTTCCATCCTGAATGACTGAATGACAAAAAGAGCATCAGATTGTTGGAGCAGCTCCCCCTCCGCCCCGGTGCTTCCTCCCTATTAGAATGAACTGGACTTTCATTGGGAACTAGGACAAGGGAGCAGTTTTTTCAGCACTCCTGTAGTGGCAAGTCTGGTGAACATTGGCTGCCTTCCTGTTGAGCTTGCACTACATTACAGAGCAGCTAGATTTAAGCTACATCCATAATTATATGGTTGACGATACCATAAAATGTGATGTCTAAAACAACTGTGGCCGCACTGGACAATGAAGGAGTACCTTTGTAAAGTGCGTATTGACGGTGGTGATGGAGTTTATCAGACTTCCAGGTTTTTTTACCTGATAAATATGTTTTGCCTTTTTTGTTGTAGAAACGTTTTAAGAAAACACATATATGTACACTGAATTATATGATTATGTAAACACTATGTATTATACTGACTGCCTAAATATGCATGGTAAATTTCTGATCGCGTGTGGGACAAAATAGTCCTCAAAATATTTTACAGCAGTGTTTGTGTACGACTGTAACACTAAAGCAGTACGGGAGATGGACGCTTCGCTTTATGTACAACGTGCTAACTTGTTTCATGTAGCCACATCCTGTCATCGCGCTTATGGCAACACTGGGCTTTATATCTTAATAAAGAATTACGCGTCGTGCATTAATTGTCCTTGTTTATTAATTTATTTTTACCGCGCGCAATTTTAAATTTATTTAGTTTTATCTCTCATCCATCCATATTCAGATTACTTTTCCTGATGGGGTTCGAGGTGAGTTTTACCTTTTAGCTACAAACATCTCTAATTCATAAACCATTTTGCAGCGACTAAGGGATCTCCCATAGACTCGCATTACGCATTGCGTAACATATAATTAGGAATATAAACACGTTACGTTGTGTTTATACAAATGCTATGTAGACAACTGGCACAGACTAAAACTCTGGGCTCTTGGAAGGAAAGGAATAAGATTTTTTATATGTATTGTCCACATGGCGATTGATACAACTTTAAATGTATCGTAGGTCAGTGTTGCCAGCAGTCATGAAAGACTTACGAATTGGCACTAAATACAGAGGCACCCTATACCAAAGTTAACAGGACCTTCATTTCCGCATTGAAACCGTTGGCAAGCCAACCGGTCGCTAGGACAACGGCACGCCAACCACCTTAAAATGCTCTTTAGTCAGCTTCCACATTTCTCTCCTTTCCTGGTTTTTAAGGGATTTAAAATACACGATGTCTGAAATTTTGTGTCGGTGGATCAATTCAGAGCTTATATTATCAAAATGTGTCGGTGAGTTTATTTCCCTAAACCGCAAATTTGAAACTTTTTGCTATCTTTAATGCTACATGTGTATTTTACAAACGCATGATTAAATACACAGTTGTAGAAAACGAAAGGATGTGTCACAATTTTGCAGATCCGAAAACGCTTTCAGCGGATTTCGCAAATGGATACCTCATAGGCGAAATGTTGCATAAATACCAGCTTCAGGACGATTTCGACCAGTTTTCAAAAGGCAGGTAAGTGAAGCGGCGATGCGATGCTTTGTGCTAAAAACCTAAGTGGGCTGTATCGGGTGATCCTCTCTAATTTGGTTTAATTTATCTGAGATTTTTTCCCCACGCATTTTTTACGCGTTGCCAGATATAAAGCTATCGTGTTTAGTGCTCTTCTTAGTTAAAATAATAAATACAAATTATGTGCTGTAGTACCTTTAACAAGTGAATTGAAATAATTTTCAAATATTTTATTAATGATATTGTATTTATGCATCCATTTCTCGTCTAGCGACTTTGACAGGTCAAGGTCATGAGGGCACCTGAGACAGAAACAGCAGAATGCACAAGGCAGGGGTACACTCCAGATGTGGGTGTTATGCTGAAAAAAGCATCCTCTTTGACTTTGCATTTCTGTAGCTCCCATCAACAAGTGCCTTTTGTAATTTGTATTTGAGCGAGTCCTAACTGACTTGTGCATGTTTCAGCGGTGTAGCTGCAGTAGATCCAGATTTAATGGGGGGGGGGGGGTCTTTTCTGGCAGCTGGTTGCCGAAAAAGGCACCCCCTTTGATTTTGCATTTCTGTAACTCACATCATCAAGTGCCTTTTGTAATTTGTATTTGAGAGGGTCTAAACAACCCTGCACAAGTTTCAGCGGTGTACCTACAACAGATCCAGATTAACCAGGGGATGCCTTTTCTGGGAGGTGATTGCCGAAAAAGTCATCCCCTTTGATTTTTAATTTCTGTAGCTCCCATCATCAACTACATGAAAAATATATCCCCTCACCGACTTCATTATGTTTGCACTGACCCCAGCATAAAACACGTTTTCATAATACAATTTAAAGACATTTTATTAGTTTTATTTGATATATCTGTACTTTAACAAAATACAGTGTGGTATGATGTGTTGCATACGTTTTATGAGTTTACATACACAGAAACGATCATTTCCACGAGTTACAAAAGAGAGCTTTCCTTTTGCTGTTTTCAGTGCTGCGCGCTCCCGAGAGAGGCATGCATTCTACGGCAGGGATGCCTTTTTCGGCATAACACGTCTTCAATAACACATACTCCCGACCTAATTTTTTTTTCCTGTTCATTGCAGAAGAAGATTAATTGCCTTTTCTTATAACTTTAATTAAACAAAGATCAGGTGTGTTGGTATTCCCCAATGAGCTCTTCATTAATTGTCCTTTATTAAGTTGTTGATAGAACAGACAGTTAGGCGCGTTTTTGTTAAAGCTACACATTAGCATTTAAAAAAAAATTATCTGTGAAGAATGCATCATATATACATTAAGGTGACTAAAAGTCTTTCCAAACATGAACTCCTATGTGTTTTCCTCCCTTAATGAATGAAATGTATTCTTTGCTTAAAGTAGTTAGTAATTCATGTACCACTCTTAGTTATTTCCGTATATTTTGTTGTAAATATGTTTGGTCTGTCATAAATTGTGCAAGTTCATGCCATCTGTAGACAATCAAGGCTGATGAATCACAGACCAGCATACCCTCTTGCGGAGGTCTGCATCTCCTATACCTGTTTTAAGCAAAATAAGTCTTTTTTTTTGCAGTCGTTATTTTTTGTCTGCCACCTTCTGGGCCTGCAGGACCGCAAACTCCAAGCTGAATAATTACACCCGGATAGAGCCCACACTGCAGCTGCTCGGCATGCCGTTTGATGCGGGCTTCGCGCAGGCCCTGATGCAGGAGGTGCCAGGTGCTGCCACGCGGTTGCTCTACCAGCTCTATGTCCTGCTGGAGAAGAAGAGGCGAGCGGGCTTGACGGGTGCCATCATGGAAACCATGCAGCCTGCCGCCACAGCACGCCTGCATCGCATGGAGAGGGAGGTCTACAATGAGGTGGGGAGGTCTCCATCCGGTCCCCTCCATTTTACGTACACGGGGGTGCTATTTCCCCTTTATTCGCTCAGCAGTAAGCAATTCATGCAGCCTATGGTTTCAGCTTTGCTAGCCGGTCTTTTTTCTAGATGCCATCTAGCTGAGTTCTCCGTATGATCTCGGTAGCGCCTCAGGACTGTGGTCAAGCGTGAAGCGGACAAACAGCTTCAGAAGATCTCCCAGAGGTATGAGTTCCGAGGGCATGAGATGTTCCGGAGGTCCACCAGGGTGCAGCGGGAAAAGCAGCAAGAGATGCAGAAGGTTGACAGGGATATGCACCTTAAGGAGATCGAAGAGGTATTGTCACAGCCTGATGCCGTCATGTCAAACTTATAAACAAAACAAAGTAAAACGTCTTTCCCGTATCTTTCCCGTACTTTCCCATGAGGAAAGTAAAATGGTGTTCTTTTGTGCTGGAACTAACTTGTACCGCCCAGTAGCATCCTGGGCTTCCTCTCGAGCCTGGGTCCATCTGGGGTGTTTTCCAGTCCCTGGTGGAGATTTCTCTGCAACTGTTGACTCAGGCTTACTCTCTGGGGACCTCAGGCTTAATGACAATGTTCCTTGTTAAAAGCAGTATATAAATAAAATTTAAATTGTACATAAGCAGTTCTTCACCTCTGTCTTGAGTTTGGTTTGGTATTTACTGCAACCCCTTCAGGGACCCTGTGGTCTGTCTGGCCCTTGTCACCCTTCTGGTGCAGTTAGGTCTTTCTCGGGTTGTTTCAGCGCCGGCTGACTCGCAGCAAGCAGCATGAGCTCATGTTCCAGCTCCAGAACACGGCTACCCAGACCCCTACGGTCCCGACCAAGCAGTCTCTGAGACCCCCGGAGCGTCAATGGCGTCAGGATCGAAAGCAAAAAGAGGCCCAGGTGAGCTGTGGCTTGGAACACTTGTGAAACTTGTGGCCTAGTCCTTGTGACATCAGTGCATGTGTTTAAAAGTAAAATTTTGGAAATATGGTTACATAAATAAAAGACTCTTAATTGCGTTCCATGGAAATGAAAAATTTAGAATTAAATTTTCATAAATATATTTATGACAGCTTGCACTAGGTATACCTGCAGACAACCTTCTGCACTACAAAGCGAATTATGTGGCTGCAGCTGAATACGTCCAGCCCACAGACTGGGTCAAGAGGTCTAGTTGTTCTTCAGCTGATCATCAGAATAGATAAGGCACAGCATGTGTGCAAGCAAAATGGCAAGTTAATGGGAGTGGTCAGAATGGCGAGACTTGTCAAAGCTAACGGGAAATACGGGAAAGCCATGAGTGGAAAAATAAGAGGTCGGCACAGCAGTGGCATGGAGAAAGGTTTCTCTGAAAGGATGCCTACCCTGTTCCTGAAGGAAATTGTGGGTCCTATTGGAACTTGTTAGGTGTAGCTAATAATGTGGCAGCTGTGTGGAAATTAATGTCTTGCCCCTTGGGCTAGGACAGTCTGGTAAAATGAAGTCAGATTTTGGTTATTCTGTCACTGTAGGATGTTCAAAGAGAGATTGCCCGATTTGAGAGGAACTTGAAAAAACAACTTCCTGTAGAGAGCCTTTCTTCAAGGTGGGTCATCTGGGATCAAATATAAGGTGATGCATGAAAATGTGAGTCCCTCATTTAGGTGTAAATGCAGAGGTCAGTCTATGGTAAGACAAATAATATCAACCATCACCCACAGTGATTCTGCCTAGAAGTGGACAATATTATAAAATGTTGGTAACCAAGAGCAGTAAGAAAAATTATGCAGAGAAAAACAAAGTAACGGTCATAACGTGACATAGGCCAGCCTCCCATACAGCACCTTATGTCATTGTATATCCCTGAACCAGATGAGTGTGACCAAAAAGCAACCAAGAAGGAGAACCAAGCCAGAGAGATTTTTGGAATTTTGTTTCTTATTTAGATGAGTCTGATGCCTTTTTAAACCTTTTTGTTCATGAACCATATTATCCATAAGATCAAGGATAGTGATAGGAGTGCCAAAATATAGGAATGTTTTTCTGATAAACCCAAATCACACCTTAATGGAATCCTGAGGGATTATCTGTGTTGCCAGTTCAGGCAAATGTAATGATTGTATACACTCAGTATATACCTAGCTGGTACTGTGTAAGGCACAAAACATACATACCTGCTTATCCTACAGTGGGTTAAAATAACCATTAAATATGTTTAAAATATAACCATCCTTGACTGAACCCCTTAAGAATGGGACCTATTTCGAGTGATGACTGTCATGTCAATTCCAAAAGCTGTTAAAGCTGCTGGATTGAATTTGGCATCCCATGTGCTCACTGGATCCCATGTGCTCTCTGCCCATTGCGTGCCATATGGCTTCCCCAGTGAGGGCCTATGGCCTGAGGAGGTGGCCCTAACCAGCAGCGAGTATGTCCTGAAGATTCGCCAGCGGCTAGAGCGGGACGTGGCAGCCCGGGAGCAGCGAGAGAAGCGGCGGAGGCAGGCACTCTTGAGGCAGCTGCAGGCCCATGAAGAACAGCAGGTGGCCGAGGGCTTTTCACTGAGCATGTTAGCATGATGCTAATGTCCTGTAGCGATCCACCCTATTTTATTCACTTTAACAACAACCTTCTGAGCTCTTTGCATAATTCTATAAGCTCTTATTGACAGTTATGGGTAATGTAGACCAGCAGACCCAACCTGGATATAGAACCTAAACCCTTCTGATGACAGGTCTTGTGCACTTATGCAC
>JAABNY020000039.1:5430068-5444265 GCA_015164015.2 Brevimyrus niger
GGTAATGTAGACCAGCAGACCCAACCTGGATATAGAACCTAAACCCTTCTGATGACAGGTCTTGTGCACTTATGCACCGTTCCTCCTATTGAGACACACTTAGTCCTTCCCGATTTATGGCTCTGCCATTCCATCTAGCCCCATTTCGTAACTGGAAGAGCTTTGCAAACCCTAACTGTGCACCTCCTGCAGGAGGTGATCCGTGACGAGCAGCTGGTGGCCCGTCTGACCCGGCAGACCAAGCAGGAGAGGCGCATCGTCGTGCAGCTGATGCAGATTCATCAGCAGAAGGAGGTCCTGCGGCAGAACCGGATTCTCCGGGAGAAGCAGTACCAGGAGCAGCGCCTGCGGGACTTTCAGGATGCTCTTGACCGAGAGGCGGTGAGGCGCTCAATGCTGGGGTCAAAGGTCACTGCGGGGTAAATTTGAAGGAATACAGCACTAATGGACAGTTTTTGATGGCCGTGGTTGTAGTTTTGGTTTTGTAAGAGCATACGGTGTGGAGTGTAGTACGGTAAGTTCTCCTCCGAAGGCTTCGTCGCTGCCTTTGACTTCTTCATTTCCCACTGAATCGTTTGCAGGCCCTGGCCCAACAGGCCCGTTTGGAGCACACAGATGAGCTGCACAGGGAGAAGGAGCTGCATGACCGCATCGCAGCCGAGCGGGTCCAGGCGCGGCACAAGAAGCACTTTCATGCCTGCCAAGACATCCTTGGACAGATGGTGGACCTGGCCACCCGGGTCGGGGAGTTCCGCTTGCTCACTGGAAAGTGGGTATTATCTATCTATCTGTCTGTCTGTCTATCAGTCAGTCTTTATCTTTTTTTTTTTAAGTTGGTGTTTTTTGATTTACTTTGATTTACTACTCAAATATAAAGTCGGGCGGTATGGTGATGCAGTGGTTAGCACTGTTTTCTCACACCTCTGGAACCAGGGTTTGAATCTTTGCCATGGCTCCATGTTTGTGGAGTTTGCATGTCTTCCTTGTGTTATTGTGGGATTTTCCTACGGGAGCTCCAGTTTCCCCCCACAGTCCAAAAACACGCTGAGGTTAACTGAATTTACCAAATTGCTCATAGGTATGCCTCTCTGAATAGTGTGTGAGTGTGGTCTGTGATGGGTTGCCGCCCCATCCTGGGTTGTTCCCTGCCTTGCGCCCGTAGCCCCCGGGATAGGCTCCAGACCCCCCGCAACCCTGAATAGGATAAGCGGTTTCAGAAGATGGATGGAAATATATAGTCAACTTTTTTCATTTCTGACTGTCAAACATGTAATAATGCATCAGATTTCACCTGATTGCCAGTGCTACTGTTGTTGCAGCCGGATCTCAGCCAAGCTGATGCGGGAGTGGAAGGAGCTGTTTTTCCATGGTATGCCACTGTATGAGGAGGGTGCTGTTGAGAACCCTGCCTCAGAGCCCACCCAGGAGCAGGCCAGAGAGACGGAACGGCTGGAGATTCTCAACAACCAGGACTACGATGAGTATGCAGTAGGTGTTTGTATTATTCTTGCCAAAAATACCATTTACAGAGATGGGGAGAGAGAACTGCGACCACCTGTTGCTGCTGCAGAGTTTCTGTATCCATCTTGCACGCAAAACGTAAGGGTGCTTTTGTCCTCTGACCAGAACTGCCAGTTTTAAGTTCACATAGGCAGTTTGATGAGTGGACTCTCTCAAATAATATTAATCAGTTTGCTTTTTGTGAAATACATCAATGTGGTATGTTACTGAGAGCAGATATTTATTGATGTATTTCTAATTTTCAGTCTATGATGGGTGAGTGGGTGTGGCCAGGGGAAGGTGGTAGCAAAGAACCTCCACCCAACAACTGCATCCTGGCCCATGTGGTAACCCGTCTGCAGGCCATTGTAGAGTCCCCTAAGTCGGCCACCCCACCATCCTTTGTCCTGGGCTTCACCCTTAAGGCCTGTGTCCTGGGAAAGCCCTTTGCAGGAAAGACCACCTGTCTTGCTCGGATTAACCAAAGTATGTCCAGCTCGCTCCCTCAGACCTTCAGGCTATTCTCTGTGTCTTTTCCCCATTATGTATGTGCAGTGCATGTATCATTTTCTCTTCCTCTTCCTAGCCCATGGCATCCATGTCCTGTCAGTGAGCATTCTGGTCCAGGAGGCCCTGGAAGCCTTCCGGACAGGAGAGGTAGTCCTGGGTACAGTTCTGGAGGACATTGAGGTTAGTTTGTTGAGCCAGGAACCTTGTACAGGACCATCTCTGTGGGATGTGCAATCACCCAGACACTTTCTCTTCTCAATATCAGCCTCCAGAGAACAGAGTCTCCTCCAGTGAAGACTGTGAGGAGGTGGAGAATGATCATGGGAAAGGGCAGGACATGTCTGGGTCTATCGAGTCAGGTACTGTGCATGTGACTCCATACTAACATGCAATACTGCGTTTAATGGCACTGCTGGGCGTAGACTGTTTCCACACCGCTACATTTTCATTTAAAAAAAACGTTTTTGAATTCAAACAATTTCCATCCACACAGGCGTTTTCACATTGTTTACGAAAGTGTTTCCATCCACAGTGAAACTACGGTGACTATTAATTTCTTTTTGCACAAATATCCAGCAGTCACACTGTGTAACATGCGAATTAGGTGCACGTGGGTCAGCAACAACGACTGAAAAGAGCTCCAAGGGAGAAAGGAGAAGAGGCTGGGGTGCAGAAACTAGTGATTGTGAAAATGGAATGATCAATCTGCTGGTGCTCTGTCGGGCAGAACATTGGGCTGGCACCAGACATTGTACTGGGATCAGAATCTGTGATACCAGCCATGGTATTAGATCAATTACGATCGAAAGAAAATCTATGGTATCACCCTTTTTTACACTTTACTTCTGAATAGGGTGAGGTTTTATCTAGCAAACCAGAGAAGGCTACATGATGAGTAGGGACCAGTTAGAGAGCTTTTATTGTGTACCTTTTCACACATCCACACTGCAACACTAAAGCGTATGTAGCTCTGAACAGGGTGTTCAAATGTCTCTGTTTCTTGGGGTTGAAAACTCAAGGATAGTGTGGATGAAAATCAAAGACTGACTCTAATATCTCAGCGTCTTTAAACAAAAACGTAGCAGTGTGGACTTAATTCAAGAGCAAGAATTACTCATTCGAGAGCATGTATTATTTATAGATATGATTTTGTTTTGTAAATCTCAAATGTTGCTCTACTATACATCCAGACATAAATAGCACCATCATAGCTGTTTCCAAATCAGATCTTTTCTCTTCATGGTTAAAACATCATATAAATAAACAAGAATACATCAGTGAATGGACCTTTGAAAGTGTAGCTAAAAGACGCATTCTATGTGGCATGTCTCTCCCAGGCCTTCTTTCCCATCATTCTCAGCAGCACAAGACCCAGAAAAAGAAGCCCAAGTCTAAGGTACCCCAGTCACACCTAGTTATATACACGTTTTCAGACATTGCTTAAATACACGGCTTGCCCATATATGCAGATGACAGAGACAGGCGCAGCATAACATGCACATTAAACAAAACATACAAGCATAGATGGTTGAAGATCATGCAGCTTTTTATGCAAACAGGAAACACATACATGCTAATCATGACACTGCCTCCTTCAGCTCTCAGTAAGGGCCCAACAGGGAGCAGCAGCCGAGAAGATCCTCAGGAAGGGAAAGGCCATCCCTGATGAGCTCTTGATGGAGATCATCGTGGAAGCCATCAGGTCAGACTTGTGGACATTTTGTTTATTGCTGTTTTGGGGCAGTGTGTGGATCTGTGGTTTAGTACCCATGACTGGAAGGTTGCATATGTCTTGGCCGGCAGCATAATGCTGCCATTAGCCCATGACCAAGGCCCTTTACCCTGATTGGTTCAAGCGTGCTGAACACTGGCCAATCCTGCGCCATGACCCCCAGCCTTGCTCTCCCTTAGGTGGCATGGCCCAGAACATCATTTTCCCATAGGAAGGGATAAAGCAACTTTTCTATTTGAAACCCACCCAGTTATGCAGAGTCCAAACATTCCTGTGGCACATCTGCAGACTTGTTTCAGGACAGCTTGCATTCTTTTATTGCCTTTTCCTGAGTATAAGTACGTGAGAGTTGTAGTGAGTAAGGGGAATGTCCCACACTTCATGACGTCCCACACAAACTCCTTCTGGCCTTCCACAGACGGGTTCCTTCTGAGTTGGGCTGGATCCTGGATGGGTTCCCTGTACACTTGAACCAGGCCAAGCTTCTTGAGAAGGCTCTGTGTGGGTTCAACCCAGATGACGACAGCAAGAAGCAAAGGAACAGGGAGCCCAACCTTGCTGTGGACCCAAACACCCTAAAGGAGGCCCCGCCCCCCCCACCAGTGCCAGATGTGGTTTTGTTGCTGGACGTGCCCGATGATCTAGTCCTTGACCGTGCTGCAAAGCAAGCATGTAAATAAAGTTGTTATGCATCGTTTAGTAGCAAGACAGACATCTATCAATGGGTGCCATCTTTTACGAGATGTTCTTATAAGTTATAGCACAATCTGAAACCCCAGACTTTACAGACTTAACTCTAACATGCTCCTACGATACTTATGTTACTATGAGAAGTCACCTAACATGTGCCTTTGGGGTCAATTTGACCCCAGGGTAGGCGGGGCAAACCTGTGAATGCAGAAAGTGAAAGATGCAGATGAACAGTACACATTAGTACATGAGTCATATGCACTACTTAGAATTCTCTGAACAATTGGATACATTATTCATGGGGCATGACAGTCATGTTTAATTATGCATTTCAGGTTTGGGATTAATAATTAATTTACAACAGGTGTGCACTTGTCAAATGGTAGCAGCAGTGTCACTGTGTTTTCCCTGCAGTCGAGCAGGGTGGTAGCGCGCCACCTGAGGAAGAGTCTGGGACAGAGGCAGCTCCAGCGGCTGAGGAGGAAGCCTCAGCAAAACCACAACACAGTGAAAAAGCAGCAGCCCTTAAACCAAAGGGCCTGAACATGAGCCAGGTCCAGTGCAGGTTAGCATGTGGGAAGGCCTTAGGTTAGTTTGTGCTTGTGAAGGTCACACCTCGTGTTTTAAAGATGACATCCATAGTAATCTATGCTCTGCCCTTGTTATGTGTTATTTGGTTTACTACACCCAGACTCACTGCTTTCCATGGCAACTGGCCCAAACTGGAAAAATGGTACTCAAGACGACAGGATATTCTAGTGAAGGTAAATGCAGAGGAAGAGCCAGACGTGGTCTTCAAGAAGGTGGAGTCCATCCTCTATAAGACCATGCTGCAGCAAGCCGATGGGGGTACAAGTAGTATATTCTATGATTTTAACTGTTTCTAGCTTTATTTTCTATTTTTTATTGTCTGCCTGTAATCTTCTTACAGTTACTTGCTTATAAATGCTTTTGAACGGTGACCTTGAGTGACTTGAATGGTTCCTGTAAATAAAATTGAATTGGTTGAAGGGAAAGAATTGACAGGTGTGGATCAGGATCTGGTAGGTCATCCTGGATTGGTGTGGATCAGGATCAGGTAGGCCATCCTGGATAGGTGTGGATCAGGATCAGGTAGGCCATACTGGATAGGTGTGGATCAAGATCAGGTTGGGCATCCTGGATAAGTGTAGATCAGGATCAGGTAGGCCAGGTGTGGATCACTAAATGTATGTACAGTTACTGGAAAAGAAGGGATAGATGGGAAATAACACATTACATACATACTATTTGGGAACTTTTACTTGTGCTGTCAGTCCTATGCAATTATAAAAAAAATGCCGTAGAACAGAAAAGGGGTGTAATATTTTCCGTATGTGATTTTCGTCATGTGACATGCAGCAGGGAGTCAGGCTGAGGATGTCACAGCAGCGTCTGCCCCTGAGGATCCTCATGATGGGGGCACCGGCACCACTGAGCTTCCAGCCAACCCACCTGCGGATGTGGCTTATGTGGATGAGCCGCTACCTAAGGTACTGGCTCCACCTTGCCTGGGGCATACTGGGAAAATATGCCAACACTTGCCACAATATGCCACACTGCACCCATGATACTGCTCCCAACTTTAACCGTTTTCCATGTTTCTGGCTAAGGAAGGCTTGTATTTCTGATTTCTGTGCTTCAATGTGAGATTGACTATGTCATTGGTGACACATATCAATGCATCCTCATGTATTTCTGTGGTGATCCTTCACCAGGAAATCCCAGAATACCTTGCTCCCCACTGGCAGAATGTGTGTACTACATACGTGACCAACATCAAGACCGTGATGCAGAATGTGCGTGCCCAACGGGGCCTGATCATCCAACACCTGTTCAATATCAGGTAAGAGATGTGTAACCATCACGGGCCTATAAAGAAGTTACCTCCATTTCTGGTTGGCCTTTTGAGAGATATCTTAATCTTCTGTCTTTTTGGATGAGAGCTCACAGAGGTAGCTGACCTTCACCAGTACCACTCATCCAGTAAGACATACATCTGTACACAGCCCCTTAGTTGTCATAGTAGAGAAATATATTATCCAATAGTAATCTGTGCTCTCGAATGAATAATTTGTCCACTCAAGTTAGTAATTTCTGCTCTTGAGTTAGTCATTTGTGTTCTCGAATGAATAATACATGCTCTCGAATTAGTAATTCATGCTCTTGAATGAATAATTTGTGCTCTTGAGTTGGAATTTGTGTGCTCGGGTTAGTAATTTGTACTCTCAAATTAATCAGTTGAGCACACATGGTAATATATTGTGATCTGAATTTAGTAGTTGTGGAGCCTCGCTCACCCTATATTAAGACATTTCAAACTTCCCAACTGTTTGTGGTAACTCGAGTGCTCAAATAACTATGGAATAATATTTTTTTCTATCTGTTACGACGTGGAAACAAAGGAGGCAAGAGCAGACATGACGACAAATAAAAAGGTGTTTATTTAAGGAATGGAACAGGGCAAACCTAAGTGGATATCACGGGGTCAAACAAAAGCGAATGCTAGTGAGGAAGACAATAAAAAGGCGACATTAATGACGGGATTGGGGAACACAGGACTAAAGGACGCTCTATACAGGGCACATGAGGGAGCAGACGAGAGGCACCTGGGGTGGTCCACACAAAGTAAGACTAAACAAGCAGCTAGCGGGCAGGAATGCGGTGTGTGAGGGGCTCTGCATCTCTGTACCCTTGGTGAAATTCAGAGCAGTTGTTGGGAAATTGTTGTTATTTTGAGTGCTTTATCACACTGAACTTGTAAAGGGCACCGTTGGGGGTTGTGACAGGGTGCTGTTATTTGGGGTAGGGGATTTTGCTGTGCGATCTCATTGACTGCCTCAGTGTGGTTATTGTACTGGGTGAGTGAATTGTGCGCACGATGGCCATAGACACTGAGCAGCGTCTCTGAAATGTCTGACAATGCCATTCTTGTCTGCTCCATGGCCCCAGAGAGGAGTTCAGACAGTACCTGAAAAGGCCAGATTTGAAGCAGGAGTTTGTGGTCCAATGGCAGCAGGAGTACAACAACATCCCAGGGGACATGAGGTCTGATGGGGAAACCAAAGCAGAGATTCACCTCCGTCTGGATGTGAGAGAACCGTGATGATAGTCATTAACAGTAGAGACACAGAGCTACATGTATGAAGTGATGAATATGTAATATTTAAGCAACGTATTTATCCAAAGCATCTCCCATATTTTATTTTTTAGTAGAACTGACATTCAGAGGGGTATTTACTCACGGGTTCAATTTCATATTCGCAGTGTTTTAAAGGCTGCTGGGATTTGATCCCGTAGCTGTTTGGGTAACACAGTTTCTTTATCGTTATTCGCCTTACCGCCTTTATTGGTGGGTTATTTTGTTTAGTTTATGCCTGTGACCCCCCCATCCCCATCCCCATCCCCATAGGAGCTCAAGGAGCGACTTTGGGATATATGTGACCAGCGCAGGGAGGAGGCGCAACGAGAACAGGCAGCCATTGAGGGGAATGGCTGGATTGATGACCACACGGCTATGCTCATCAACCACTATGCTGCCCTCATGCAGGTATGCCCAACCTGGGGGGGGGGCAGACTCCTCCTGCAGCACTGAGAGGCTGGCATTTTATTGCAGATATTGTTGCTGAAGGTGGGAAACCCATTTATTCAGTGTCCAGGCAAATGTTGTATTAGAGTACAAATTTCTTGATAGAATCAAAAGTGTTTTGGTTAATTGTTCGCAATTTAGGTTCTTCCTTCTTGCAACCATGCAGAAAATTGCTTTCTTCATAATTCTGTATCATGTCCACAGGTATCTAGGCTGCTGCCCTGTACATTTCCCATCACTCACTTGCTGTCATCGTGCCCTGTTATATGGTCACAGCTGCCTCCCATATTTTCCAGTCGTCTGTTAAAGTTCTCGCACACATGTGATTGGACCCGTTTCCACAGCTTCACATAGTTGGGAGGGGGGGCTCGCTGTGTCCTTTTTAGCTGCACTACCTCAAGCACTTCCCCGTGAATTTCCTTGCAGGTAGAGCTGGACCGGTTCCAGGACACCGTCTTGCTGCTGAGGGACTATTACAGCGGGATGTTGGGTCAGATCCTCCCGGAGACGGTGGTGCAGTTTTCACACGTCCCCATGCTGGATGTCACTGAGGACAAAGGAGATGTCCACATGGAGATGTAAGGAAAGAGCCAGTGTCACCTGGCAGCTAGTATCAGCCAGTGACATCACTGCCAATAGCAGGACTGCAAAAAACCCAGGAGCAACAGAGTAGGAGGAGCCAGTAACATCATGGGGAATAACAGCTTGCTAATTGCTAATCGACATTTGAATGTGTTGCTCAGTTCATCTTTCCTCTGTTCCCTACTTACCCACCCACTCCCGGTCCCCCGTCGCTAGTGCTGCCCCATCTGGACAAAGGGATGGAGAGGAAAAGAGAACACAAATGTGAGAAACTGCCCTTCTTTCAGAGCAACTACCAAGCATCCACATTTCTGCCCTACTGTCTACTGTCCATGCAGGACATGTTAGTGTCTGACTCCCTTCCAGAATCCCCCTGATCTCGCGGAGGCCTTTGTCAACAGAGGCGGACGCGAAGCAGAAGGGCTCGATGGACGGACACCCCAGCGAGAAGCTCTTGGACTTCATTTGGCAGGCTGCGCTGGCAGCTGTCAGCAGCCTGGTAAAATAGCTGCGGGACTCTACACTTTATGTGTCGTGATTGGCCCAAACGGCCTCGTGTGCATGCGCGTCACGTCGGTCTTCCACTTCTGCAGGTGGCCATAGAAGTTCAGCACGGGAAGGCAGCGGAGAATGAGGAGAACCACCAGCGTATGGAGAAGGAGCCCCAACAGAGGGAATCCCAGGCCACTGTCACCTTCCACAAAATAAAGGAGAAAAAGAAAGGCAGCAGGAAGACAGGTCTGTGTGCTGGTGTCAGCTGCTGGCTGGAGTCACCTTGCTAATGGACAGCTGCTGTTGTGCTGGGTCTCACTTCTTGGCTAACTAAATAAATTAATTGCCTGGATCTGCACCTCCCCTGTGTATATCAGGCTCTCATTAAATGCTACCATGCCTTCCCATGTGACCCTGGCCTGCTGTGTTTCAATAAAGTTTACTGACAGTATTTCTACTGCAACAATCCACAGGTTGTCACTGAAGTTGTACTTTCTCCATTGAAATAGTGCCTCTCTGCCCGTTCCAGATGCTCAGTCTCCAGTACAAGAGCCCAGTCCCTGTCCCCCCATGGAGGAAGATGAGGAGGAGATGCGAAGGAGGGCAGTGAGGACCCGAATCCGCCAGGAGCACGCCATGGCGGTTGATGTTGAAGGTAGCTGAGAGCCGTCGGTGTCGCTTTGCCAGTGTCGCCAGTGCAGCACTGCTGCCGCTGGGATTATGCCTGGAAGCAGGACAAGTGACAGTGCAGCTTCTGCACATGGCCACACGGATTACCGAGGCCTGTCTGTAACGTTTGGATGTTAAAGCTGCTTCTCTGAAATCATGTGAGCTCTGGGTGAGGGTCGACGCTACCTCACGTTTCAGAGTGCAGGGTGAGAGCACGCCTCGAGCTGATACAGGCCCGGGCCGCGTCCGTGGTGCGAGACCTCCAGCTGCAGGCCCAGCAGACCTACCAGGCCATGCGGGACAAGCTGAGCGCCCGCTTCCTGGCAGAGATGACCAGGTGAGCGGGGCAACATGAACTGAATGTAATTCTTATACTCAGCGACTAGCATGACCGTTATGTTAAAATTAAATGAGCATAAACGGAATTAAACTAGCAAGAAACCTGCCTTCGTGCAAGGTGTCTTTTTCACTGCGCCGATACAGTCTGCGCAGTGGCACTTATGGGCTACACAGGGTGTTTCCTGAAGCATTTCAGTGTGCTCTCATTAAGGGTGAGCCGTTATATTATCTGATATGTAGGTCAGGTCTCCTTGGGGGCAGTGAAGGGTTTCGATTAACTAAATTAGTGCCTGCTGTCAGATCACAAACAGAAATATATGGTAACAGTGGAAAGAAAAGAAGGACCCTTTCACTGTGAATCACTGGGTTTTTGAGGGTTGCCAGGTGATGCATGTAACTTTTTAAGTGGCAGTATACAAAGCTTGTGATTACTATTTCTTTATTTGGTTATTCTTTGCTGCTGCTTTTTAACTTGGTATTGTTTCCACTCGTACTGCTCCCAGTATCGATAAACTGGTAGAGCTGGTAGGCCGACACATCGAGTCCGGCTCTCAGATTAAGTACCAGCTGGTCCTGGAGGGCCCCGACTTCTTCATGGACAGGGAGAAGCGTGTGGTTGACCCCCCAGCACCCCCTCCACGCCCACCCCCATGGGAGCTGCCACAGGGCAGCACTCTCACCATCCTCCAGTTGAGGGAGCTGCACACTCAGTTTTACAAGGTTGCCCCAACAGGTAGGACCATTTGGAAATGTAAGTGGGGACAAAATGCAATGCCATTGTGGCCATGATTGTGGCAGGTCATCGGTAAAATGTCAGTTACCTGGTTTGGGTCGATGATTAACCAAACATCCCATGATGCATTAGCGTACTTTTCTGGATTTGTAATATTTTGTCCGTGTGTGGATATGCAACTGTTGTGCTGACAAATATCTTTAGGACTATCTACCCTATGCCAAAGTAACATCTGTGAGTCTCTGTAGATGAATATTGTGGGCTTACAAAGGAATCACTGCTCACTGTGGCCCTAAGAGAATCATTACAGTAACAAATGTGAAGAATTTTTCTGCTGTGAGTGACAGATCATGGGAATCTCACCCACCGTAGCTTTCAAAACCCCATTTATTACCTTATTGAATTAAAATACCTGCCTTCTACTGTATTCTGTATGCTGCCAACAGCATTTTTTTTTCCCAACCTGGTTTTCAGAAACCCACAGACAGTCCAGGTTTTTGGTCCCTTAACAGAAGCTGAGAGGGAGCAAAAACATGGCCGGGATTTGGGCCCCTGAGGACTAAATTGGGAAACACTGACCTGCAGTATTGATATGTACACTGAACAGCAAAGCTCCCCATGTCCTCAGGTCAGCTGTGTGCTGTGGAGTTCTCAGAGATCCTCCGATGGCTTGTCTCACTGCACATGGGCAGTGATGCCTTGCCCAAGCTCTGGAAGCACCTGTCAGAAGCTCAGGTACAGCACCGTTCAGTAGGGCATTTCCTCCTGGATAGCTCTGTATATGTTTTTGCACCTGTGACATGTACTGTACCAAGCAAGTTAAATGTCTTTATGTAGATGTGTCATGAACCAAGAAAAGACATGCAACCCACTGTGAGGAATCATGAGTGATTTCATTCAGTTGGGCCACTGACTCTATGTAATATATAACTATGTACTACTTTAAATCAAGTCCAGGTCTTGAGTGAGAATTACCAAACCTCAGTGGTTAATGTTGAGCTCATTTTCAGATACTGAACCTGGTATCGGCGTTGAGCCAGGACTCGGAGCTGCTGGACTGGCGCAGGTTCCTGTTGAGTGCAGCCATGCCCTGGCCCGTCCCTACCCAGGCCCAGCTGCTGGAGGTTCTTGCCCAGTTCCGGGCAGCTGACCCCCAGGGCACATGCTTCGTTACAGAGGAGTCATACCTGCAGGTTCACCTCCTTCCCCACTACATGCTCTTTCATTGGTTTCGTGATTTTGATGAGATTTGAGGGCTTGATCAATTACCCCAATGCTCTAGTCACAGCAATGAATATAGTTGGTTCCTAGTCTGGGCAGGTGAGATACAACTGACTTTAGACAATGAAGATCGGCTATGCTAGAATTAGAGAAGTAGTGTAGGCAAAATGGCCACTTTACTCAAAATCTCTTGCAATGACCGAAAAAGAAAATTACTGTCTGGTCCTGTCGGTAGACAGAACTGTGGTTCCCCAGGGAAAGGAAGTTGCCACCCTCAGATGACCCCTCTGAGCCCCCGCCATATGATCGCTTGGCTAACCTGAAGAAGGTGAGCAGCACTAACTCTGTAGAAACAACTGCAAATCAGCATATGGTCAAGGTGCTGGGCTTTCTCTCCTAGGAGCCTGAGTGCCTGCTTACACTGACCCTCACACGCACAGAATGTCACGCTTCCTCCCGTGCAGTTTTTCTTCACTTTGTTTGCGGACCACACCCTCTCACCTCCCCGCCTCGACTATGAGACCGCTCTGCTGTACTTCGCCATGCACCCCGATTGTGAGCAAGGCTGGGTCCGAGCCCTCAGCGTGGTCACGGGACAGCTCCTGAGATGCCGGCCCTGCAGAGCCCCGCTGCTGAAGGTGACACTGCATCTCACCCTCGCTAAAAAAAGGAAGCAAGAACCCAACATGGGCTGAGAACTGTAGCTGACTCACACCTTTAGACTAATTTATTTAGCACAAGCTTCCAAAGCTACATACAAATCAGAGCAGGGTCAGTCAACAGCCATGCTTACAGGTCTGTCTCTAGGGACCGTCAGCCAACAGCCATGCTTACGGGTCTGTCTCTAGGGACCGTCAGCCAATAGCCATGCTGCGGGTCTGTCTCTATGGGCCAACTGTAATGTCAGACTTATACTCACAATCACTTTATTGGCCAGCTGTGTCGAGCATAAAAGCTTTTTCTAGGTGTTACAATGTATGTGGCACAGGGCACAGACATACAACATAAAGTAATATAGAACATACATTAAATATTTAGATATGGTGCAGTGCCATAGAAAGAGCAATAATGCCACGAGGAATGCAGGAAAAACAGAAGAAGAAAGTGCACTGCAGCAGTGTGATACCACAAGAAAGTGCACTGCAGCAGTGTGATACCACAAGAAAGTGCACTGCAGCAGTGTGATACCACTAGTGCTGATGTGGGGGGCTGTGCTGGTTTAGAAGGGATACTGCTTTAGAGAAGAAGCTGTTGGGCAGTCTGTGTGTCCTTGTGCTCAGGGCTATAGGCCTTCTGCCAAGAGGGAGGGGTTGGAAGAGGTGATGAGCAGTGTGAGAAATGCCCCATATTATCTTTCCAGCACACATTAGGACCCTGCTGTTGTAGTTGTCCTGCAGGGAGGGCAGATTGTAACCAAAGATGTTTTCCCGCAGTCCTAATCACCTTTTGCAGGAGGTGGGGAAGCAAACTGTTAAATGAACCAGACTGTGATATGATTACCGTCTTGCTTGAAATCAGTGTGGGAACATATATCTCTATGGTGAGCAGAGACATACCAGTGCCTAACACTGCCTTCTAGTCTGTGCCACACATCAAGGAAGCGTCCGATTATGCTCAGCCAGAGGGGGAGCCAGAGCCAGCCGGCTCGGAAGAGAGTGGGACAGTCACCATTCCTGCTCTCCTGAAAGTAGCCTGTCACGGAGGTCCAAGGAGCTCCACCTTCAATCGGTTTCGTACCAACTGGAAGAAGAGGGAGGAATATGAGGAGGTACACTCCGCAAAGGGCCTTTGAAAGACCCAGCAGGTCTAACATCATGAGGAAGTGCACTGCGCAGAGTGCTGCCTTTGAAGGACCCGGCAGGTCTAACATTATCATGAAGTGCACTGCGCAGGGTGCTGCCTTTGAAGGACCCGGCAGGTCTAACATTATCATGAAGTGCACTGCGCAGAGTGCTGCCTCTGAAAGACCTGGCAGGTCTAACATTATGATGAAATGCACTGCACAGAGTGCTGCCTCTGAAGGACCCGGCAGGTCTAACATTATCATGAAGTGCACTGCGCAGAGTGCTGCCTCTGAAAGACCCAGCAGGTCTAACATTATTATGAAGTGCACTGCGCAGAG
>JAABNY020000039.1:5444365-5464415 GCA_015164015.2 Brevimyrus niger
AACATTATGATGAAGTGCACTGCGCAGAGTGCTGCCTCTGAAGGACCCGGCAGGTCTAACATTATGATGAAGTGCACCGCACAGAGTGCTGCCTTTGAAGGACTCGGCAGGTCTAACATTATGATGAAGTGCACTGCGCAGAGTGCTGCCTCTGAAAGACCCAGCAGGTCTAACATTATGATGAAGTGCACTGCGC
Source organism: Brevimyrus niger (assembly GCA_015164015.2). Taxonomy (NCBI): domain Eukaryota; kingdom Metazoa; phylum Chordata; class Actinopteri; order Osteoglossiformes; family Mormyridae; genus Brevimyrus; species Brevimyrus niger. Next base: position 5,444,562 of record JAABNY020000039.1, read on the forward strand.
AGAGTGCTGCATCTGAAGGACCCGGCAGGTCTAACATTATGATGAAGTGCACTGCGCAGAGTGCTGCCTCTGAAAGACCCAGCAGGTCTAACATTATTATGAAGTGCACTGCGCAGAGTGCTGCCTCTGAAAGACCCGGCAGGTCTAACATTATGATGAAGTGCACTGCGCAGAGTGCTGCCTCTGAAGGACCCGGCAGGTCTAACATTATGATGAAGTGCACTGCGCAGAGTGCTGCCTCTGAAAGATCCACCAGATCTTACATTGGCCAAAGTTACAAATCTGCCATCCACCAGTCTTAACAGCCCTTGAGGTATAAAACCTATGCAGTGGGTTACTTTGCCCATACAACTCCATATTCTGCTCATGAATGTTCAGTTGGGTGTGTTTGACACCTTATCTGGGCATAATAAGTGTGCTCACATGGGAATGTCAATGGCTTTCTAAATTGTCTGTTGTCAAACAGTTGCTGTATACTTCAATCCGTGACTTTAACTTATTCTTATGTCTCTAGTAACTTAACATTCCCAGCAGCAAGCTGAACTGGAGCTGTTATACTGGTTCACAGTGGCCCAGCACTCCGTGGTCCAGTTTTTTTAATCTCAGAAGTTGCCTGTAAATTATGCATAACAACACTTAAAACATTCATATTCTTAATATTAGAGCTTATGTCAAAAAATACTATAACTTTATCCTAATGCTGTGATTTACATTTATCTGGCAGATTGTAGGTTAAATGTGGGATGGAAAAACTGTTCATTGGTATTCAAAAAAATATGCACTTAATCAACATTTCAACTTGCATATTTCATATGATGCGGAAAATTGCTCTGGTCATTATGTTAATAGCAAGTTTGTTCATTGGGTTTTGAACAGGATTTCAGGAAAGTCTATGAAGAGCTTGGATTTGGAGCTGAAGATGAGGTCCCCTTCTCCTTGCTGTCCCAGCATCCTACACTGCAGGAGTTGATGGAGAGCTCCGTCCAGTATCAGCTAACAGTAAGTCCTGGTGCTTATCTCAGGTTCTGTGTAACAGTCACTGAGATCACACCATCTTGAGAAAAAGCCAATGAGTTTGGATCGAATTGTGTAAAAGCCAACTAAGTCATACCAAAGTCCGATGTAAAACCTAATCTTCTTCCCACATTCTTCAACACAACCTACAAGTGATAGCTGCTGTACTCTTTCAAGGGCTAAACTAAGAGGATTAAAATGGCCAGTGTGTAACACCTGCTTCTCTCTGCATGTTGCACTCTCATTAGCTGCATGGGGTTTCCCATGAGGTGACTTGGAGTGACCCATCAAATCTGACTGACCATCCATTTATAGATATATATAGATGAGTAGCCAATCAGGTTTGATGGGTCACTCTTAGTTACCTCATATATATGAGGCTGTAAGTCACTTCATGTATGTATTTATATATGTACAAATGTGATTCCGCATTGTATTGGACTTGGGCACTAATATTGGTATTGTTTTAGAATAGATTTGCGTTGTGATATCACGCGATATGGCAAGACTGACTGTATATGTTTATACATAAACCTTTTCTGAAATTTTAATCTGCTGTGGTGTAGGCCTACTACTCTTTAGGTTAAAATCGTTAATTAAGCTCACATCTCATCTCCATGTACAAATAGATGAATGTATGGATGACAGCTTTAATAAATTGTTTTGTTTTGTTTGACAGGATATGCACTGTGTCCTACAAGCCCAGCTGGGAGAAAATGAGTCTCATTCTGAGTTTCAACTATCTTAAACTGCAATTAGTCCCCTGCTTAATGGAAAAGCACCTATTATACACAACACTTTGTCTGTTAAAGCTTGTTGCCATATTTAGCAATAATACAAACATAGATTGGCCACTTTGCAAATAGCAAATCACTAGTAACACTGCATCTGCAGTAGTTCTCCTGTAATAAGACTTTATAGTAGTCACAAGTTGCCATAACACTATGTGTCATAATGTTTCACTGTGGAGGGTTTAATGTGTGCTGTCATTATACTTATGGCCAAGTGCTACAACATGCTTCAGATAATATCAATGTGCGTTGTGGCTGCAATTTCCTCGGTTACATCTGGTAGCTGCTGGTCTCTAACCTTAAATTATTGAGTTGCAAGTTTATACATAAATGCTGCTCCTTAACTGCTGTAGTGCCTGCCTGCTTTCGTAACCAGAGATTATCATACAAAGGTTGATGGATAGTTATTTATGTAGCACACCTAATAAAGTTCTTTGACTGAAAATTCAGCTGTACAATGTGTGCAATGATAGATGTGCTAAATAAAATCTGTAAGAAGTTGGTGTAACAAATTAGCGTTACAAATCACTTTCACTGTTAGCTACTGTGTGAAGGCATCACAGTCCTTCACCGGAACATGGGCTGTCTCAGCCATAGTGACAGTAGTGACAATGGTGACAGTGGTGAAATGGTGCGTGGAGACTTTCTGTTTTGGTTTAATGAAATTTGTATCCTTATTGTCTATATGTTGAAATCTATATATTTTTTTCTACATGGGGGGGGGGGATTTTTCATACTTGAACGTTATGATTTGTGAATATTTCAAATAATTTTTGAAAAAGTCCAAACTAATGACCCTAATAAGCGCCAGACACCAATATATCTTCTAGAATGGTGACCTGCAGCCATGTTCGAACTGTAGAATCTCTATGTTGTGTTCTTTGTAAATGATTTATATGTAGAGCTAGGTTGTCATACTTTACATGCAGCATAAACACTTGGAATATCCAAATTAGCATTATGTAGATTTTGCTCATATATACAAGGTCCTTCTTGGTTATCCGTGTCTTAGTTCTGTGTTTCTGGTCTGCAGAATAGAGTTTAAGCACAGTTGTCAAGAGAACATTCTTCAAGTGGATGTCTCTGCAGGCTTTTTGATTGGACTTGTGGGAAAACTTTGCTTGACACTAACATTTATGTTGGGAAGTACTTGAGAAGACACAGCAGTTAGCTGGAACTTCTGATCGACGTTCCACCAGGGCCTTGTTCTCACTACATAAGCTTTCTGTACCAGGAATAGATTACTGAATGTAATTCAGTCAACTGAATGTCCATTTTCCTTATAGAGATTCCAGTAACTTATGCAAGTCCTGATACATTGTATGAGTCTGAATGGTGGGGACAGAAGAGCAGCAACAAGAAACATGAAGGTTTTTCTTCTCAGATCCCAGAGCCTAGACCCATGTAATGTTACATAGGAATAACTTTGAGTAATGGAACATTGTCTCACATAAGAACACTTTCTTCTTAACGTAGAGCCACCGTTTTACTTTTACTTTTTAACATTAAAATAGGCTAAAAGAGATAAGGAAAAGTTTTGATACAGATGATACTGATGCTTAATATGTATTATTACTAATGAAGACATTGTAGACTTTGTAATCATGGCTCCATCTGTTGGTGCTAAAAGACATTGCAACAGTTATGCATCTCAGTTCTGGCATCGCACTTGAAGAGCTGCGTCATGCATATATGTGTATCAGAACTACAGAACTGTAAAGATAATTATTTTAACATGATATGTTTTTCATAACCTGCTTTAGAAGTGACATTAATGAAAAGAAACATTTGTTTCCCCTGCATATGGTAGGTAAATTGAAAACACCCACATTGTCTCACATTTGCTTATGGTCTCAGTGATAGTAAACAGACCACAATCAGTCTGTTTCCTCATTTAGCATGTGCCTTCATTTAAAGGTCAAGCTCTTTACACTGTGGGGATGTGGCCATTTGAGGAGCTCCTCAGTCATGAGGAGCCACAGGTAGGAATCACCACGCTGTGCTAATCTGAGAACTGAAGGTCATTTTATGTCCAAACATGGTCACTGCCTTGCTGTGGTCCAAGCCCTTTAGAAAAAGAACATCTGCTTAATGGATAAGTATCAACATTGGCATGAATAAGGACAGAAGCAGACTGAAAAGACATTGAGGTAAAGCCTGTCCCGCAAGGCTTCGGATGTCAGACAGGACTAAATCCATCACAGGGAATTCTCCCTTTCTGTGGCCGCTTACAATTCCAGGTGATTTCCTGTCCTGCACCTTCAGACAACCAAAGGTTAATGGATTCTGAACTAAAAATCAATGCAAAACACAAAGCAAAAGGTTAGGTGGAGTGAACAATACAACCAGTAATTTTCAATTACTTTCAGTAATAAAACGAAACCTAAACTTTGAAACAACACAAAATCACCCGAACCCTCTTGCAATGTATGGAACGTTTAACCGAGTATATGCCAGCCTTTAGTAATGCCTCGTAGGTACAATAAGTGCAAATAAATACATTTTTTAACAGATGACTTCCTCCAGCAGTCCAAAGGTTTGCAGAACTGGTATCTCCAAACTGCCTAGTGTGTGTGTTTGATTGTATACCCTGTGATGGACTGACATCCAGTTGTGGTGTTTCCCTGCCTTGTGTTGGGGAAGGTTCCAGATTCTCCTGTGATCCTGTCCTGCATATGCAGCTGGGAGGTGGATGGATGTAAATATGTTAGCATCAATTAAAATAAAAAAAACTTATCCCATTTGTTACATGGGTACTATGATATGAAACAGACTTCCTCGTCCTATGAAAACTAATTTTTTTCTCTCTTAAGCACTGACTTAATTGCTCCGCTAGAGCTAATTTAGCTCATATCTCATTACTGGAAAATCCTCCCTGCGGGAAAGAAGTCACCTTTGTTATCTAGAGCATAACTGGTTAATGGTGTGTCATTGGGGTGGGGGTGGGGGCATTTGCTGTGTAAAATCTGAGAAACTATTAAAAAAAAAAATCTCCCTACTATGGTGTTAAGACTGAAGAGAGAACAGAATCAAGCAAAAAAATTGTGATCAAAAGGCACATCTACTGTGATGTCTGTCCTGCTGAGAAACAGGATGACAAGTACCTTTACTTAACTATTCTCAGGGGTTTCAATTGCAGCTTTAGCCTTAAGCATAGTTCCTGAATCATTGTTGTATAAGGGTTGTCCCTCCTGTCCATCACAATTGGAAACACTGAACATTTCCTGATCCTGCTAATACTGATTTCAATTAGAAGTCAACAAACAGAGAATTTCCCTAAATGGGAAAAGCTGCCTACTTTCTCAGCCTTTACATGTGACATTTGAAGGGCTGATAACAACACAGTGTGGAGATATTTCAGCTTCTGATTCCTTTAGATGTTGTTGTTTTACTCTGTTATTTTTTATGAATGGATTTATTGTGAAGTTGGAGATTATGTCTAGAGGAAACACATATTTGTGCCAGAGAAAAGGCAGCGAGGATGGAAAGCAGAAGGAGAGCGTCAATGAGCAAACAGCCTGAGAATGAGGCAGCTATCCAAACACTCACAGCTGTGGCTTCCAGAGGTGGGTTAATTCAGGTCCAGAGAGTAAAAGTCCAGACCGAGACTTTGTTTCAACCAACATTTAAATATGAAGATTCGTAGTGACATAGTACTCAACTGGTTGGTTAAAACAAAATCTTGATCTGGACTTTTACTCTCTGGATTAGAATTACCTTGTGGCTTCCTCTCTGTTCTTCTGCCGGAGCCCGTACTTCCTTGGATCCTCCCAGAATTTAACAATGGACTGGGCTATTTTAATGCCTTAGAAACACCCCCATTCCATCCAAGGGAAATCAGATCTTTATTAGTATGTCACAGTTAGCAGACTCGTGCTTCGTTGATAGACCGTCACGCTTTTGATGATGCTGTTATTATTATCTTGTATTTGACTTCTGGAACAGTCTCTCAAAATTGTGTTAAGGACAAATTTAATAAAGAAATGAAAATGAAGAGAAGTAGGATGGGTGGGGTAGTTAAATGTGAAATGTCTCGTGGGATAATGAAAATAGGTCGACGGAAGTTTGTTTTGAGTTCTGAAAACATTTGAGCGTAACGTGACATAAACGTTTGAAAATAGCTGCAAGGCTGGATGTGTGTAAGGTGGTCCTTCTTGATTCTCATTGATTTTACCTTGAGTTTTGTTGTTATAAAGCATTTTCCTCACAGACCCTGTATTGAACAAAGGCAAGATATTTAGGTGTTAGACATCAGGCTGAGGTTCTGTCCCGATATCTGAACTTGGATCTTTTTGGCCAGAGGTCTTTTATTTTCATGAGGGGATCTACAAAAGAGATAGTGGCTTTGGTCTGCTGAGGCCATTAGCCTACTCACCCCCTGGAGCAAGGAGCATTTGCATTCAAGTTCACTTGCATTCAATCAGTCACAGTCTAGAGCATGATTGGTTAATAGAGTGTCATAGGGGAGGGCTGGGTGAGGTTTGGTACTGTACCAGGGAACGAGTGGATTCTGCTTCTGAAGAACTGACAAAGATATGGGTTGATCACTTGGGATTTGTTGGCCAAAGTCTGGACCATGGGCTTATAATCCTGGGATAACGGACCAGAACCTGCTATTAGGAGGCTTGTTGTGCCCAAACTCAAGGGGGGAAATGTACATTTCTTCTGTTTGGACAATCAAAAAATATAGAAGAAGTCCGATTGGGGTTAAATTGTATTAAAACAGTTGTGGAGGTGGGTGTCAATTCGGATTTGACTACATTTAGACATTAGAGAATGGGTGTCAAACTGGGACCAGTGCGATGGTATGAATCATGTTAGGTGTTTTTATAAAGATTTTGCTAAACTTCCTGACTTAAATTCTCAAATAGTGTTATTCCATAACACTTTATTCGAGGGGGCACAAGTACCTCAGTAACTCATTTACTATTCAAGTACAGCATATACGGTATAGTAACGGCATGAAATATATGAACCGTTTTGATTGATTAATGATGAATGTAGACGGCATCAGTACATACCTAACACATTTTCTGGTTAAACATTAAGCCAGAATGCACAGCTCATTTATTTGTATTTTCACTTTAAGTGAAGCTTTACCAATGATTCCTTTCCCTCATATGATTTTTGTGTTTATCAAGGTATCTTTACAGTTTTCCTGATATTAACCCCTTAAAGGACAGTTATACTCTGCCCTTTTGACATTGGCTTTCCCATCGATTGTTGCTGTCAAAGTCACTGCTTCTCCTCTCTCCGTCTGTCCGACCGCGGTGTTTTACCTGCATCGTTGTGATTAGATACTCTAGGACTAATGGACTAACTGGCCGAACTTTTATTGTCATAAAACTACATTGTGCATTGTGCTTTGGTAGCCATATTACTTTTCTCACACTTAGCGCTGGTGTCTGTCGTGTTGATTTTTGTGTCTGACAGAGTTTTGGTCATCGGATTACTTTATCCACAAATGAAAGGTACAGCCTTGGCCGGAGAAATTAAACTCAGAATTTCTGTGATTGTGGTCTTATTTTTAGAATCATTGTCAAATTTGCCCCTTCCAGGCAAGTGTTGTTATCAACAGAATCCATGACCTAATTTTTAGGGTATTCTCTCTAATTATATTCAGTATTCCATCAGAGAATCAACTTCCCCATATCTGAGTGACTCATTATAGCACAAGTTTTACTTTTTCCAATTTTAATTCACTCTCTCCTGTGCCAGTTACTGTCGGTCCAGTTTGAACATTAAATCTTGCAGCAGATTTCTTTGCCCTGGAAACTTGCATGTATCATCCATCTATCCATCCGTCTGTCCATCCATTCGTCCGTCCGTCCATCCATTCGTCCGTCCGTCCATCCATCTGTCCACTCACTCAGGAATCTCATCTATCTTCGAACTGTTTATTCTGGTCAGAGTTGCAGGGAGCCTGGAGCCTATCCCAGACACTACAGGAAACAAGGCAGGAGTACATCCTGGAAGGAATGCCAATCCATTACATACAACATAAACACTATCATACGCTACAGGCAATTTAGAGAATAAATCATATAGTTTTTGTCTTGTTCTAAGTGCAGCCATCAGCCTGCTTGTTTTTTGTGTTATCAAACCTAAATTTTGCATTCTTTATCTCATGTTTTACATTGCATATACATCACCAACCACTCTCTATTCAGTTTGTTTTTTGGTAGAGTTTGTGCCAGCAGTCTCTGTCTGACTCTTTCTGGTTTTGGAATGTCACAGCTGTGGAGGAAATCCAGCTGAAAAGTGCTGTTTTACCTTCATATAGTAAAGAATAGAATGGCCGTAGGGACACCAATTAAAAAGTCTAAATACAGGGGTAGACCACAGCAGGACAGAGGGTGCAGAAGATTGATTACGCCCTCTGCTGGCTGTCTCAGAGCCTATCCTCACCTGAGAGTCAGAAATGTAACACAGCAGGTAAGGTGCTACACCATATTTTTAAGACTTCTCAAACTAATCATTTGAAAACTTATACACTGGCCCATGGGAGGCAGGAGTGTAAAACACTAAACCACCAACATAAATGAGCCTGAAAAGCACAAGTTAACAGAAACATTCTGCAGATTACAGTCATTCTGCATACTGGGCACTTAATGCACCACCTCCAGCCAGGCATCGTCCAGCCGCTTATTCTAGTACCATGTCGTCCCAGGCAGCAGATTTATGCTGTTAAAATAAAACAGGAGTGTCACATTTGCTTATGTCCAAAGAGAGTTAAGTTTTTGAGATTTAGAAGGGTCAGACAGTACTTGGGGGTAAGGGGGCATGTCCAGAGGCCCAACTAATTGTAATGTCTGGGATTTGAACCCATGACGTCACAACCACAGGCACAGCATCCTAACCCACCAAGCTATACACTGGCCCTGAGGCAGTCCCCAGGTCAACCTCAGTAAAGCACACAGCGGGGACCCCCCCCCCCCAATCAGCACAGGAGCTGCTCCAGCTGTGTGGCCCAACACCCTGACCCAACCTTTCTCTGCTAAAACATCAGCATCAGATATGACAGCCAGGAGGCGCTTCGTGCTGCTGGGAGACCAAGCACAGGAGGCTGGGCTGTGGACACGCCGACTTTCCATGGCAGAGGATGATTCTCGTTCCTTAGGCTTATGGCACCAGATCTAAAATTTCTGCATATTTTGAGGTAAAATGTAATTGAAATCAGGCTTTAGTGAAGAAGAACTTGAGAATTATCAGATGTAGTAGGATTTATCTGTGTTCATGGTTTATCTTTAGCTGTTGTGGTAGACATCCCTTTGCTTCTTATTGTCTTGATTTATTCATTTCTTTTTAAGTGAGAAGAAGGTAAATGTGACTGTTAAGGTCCAAACCCCTCACCCTTCATGCTGGATGGACACTTTATTTGTACATAGATAGACATGAAAGAATAATGAGAGTGAGACAGGCTGGCACCTGCAGGAGAGTGAGAGTGAGACAGGCTGCCACCTACAGGAGAGTGAGAGGGAGACAGGTTGGCACTTGCATGAGAGTGAGAGAGAGACAGGTTGGCACCTAAAAGAGAGTAAGAGGGTGACAAGCTGGCACCCGAAGGAGAGTGAGAGGGAGACAGACTGACACCAGCAGGAGAATGAGAGGGAGACCGGTTGGCACCTGAAGGAGAGTGAGAGGGAGACAGGTTGGCACCTGCAGGAGAGTGAGAAAGAGACAGGTTGGCACCTGAAGGAGAGAGAGATGGAGACAGGTTGGCACCTGCAGGAGAGTGAGAAAGAGACAGGTTGGCACCTGCATGAGAGTGAGAGGGAGACAGGTTGGCACCTGCAGGAGAGTGAGAAAGAGACAGGTTGGCACCTGAAGGAGAGTGAGAGGGAGACAGGTTGGCACCTGAAGGAGAGAGAGATGGAGACAGGTTGGCACCTGAAGGAGAGTGAGAGGGAGACAGGCTGGCATATGTAGGAGAGAGGGAAGCAGGCTGGCACGTTCCCCACATTCTCCCAGCTCCTTCCTCCTTGAACCACATCATCCACTACCTCGAGGGAGGCTTTTCCTCTCCTCATTCCTGCTCCATCTCCAGGGATTGGGCGGGACTTCTCCTCCCACTGCCGTGTGGCCTGCGTGTGACTGCGGCCGTCTCTCAGAGTGCTCACAATCTTCCCTCCTGGCCACACCTCTACATCACTCCCTGCGTTCTACGTACAGCCCCCCCACTTCCATTCTCTACTCCTCTGCTCTGCCGTTACTTGACTTCTGTTTCTCCTCTCCTCTCTCAGTAACAGCCTTCAGGTTTGAAGACAACCCACATTTCTGCAGGAAGGGGACGGTCTGGGGAAACATTCCTTCACTCTTCATTTTTACAGGTGATAAGGGTCAGTATAGCTTTCCTATGTTGGCTGCTATGTGTGGGTGTGTCCATATGTCTCTGCAGGGGGTCTGATGCCTGTATTGTTTATATGACCAAATGTCCTTAATTTGATTAATTTAGTTAAATTTGTTACATGTCGTTGGGTATTATTTCATTTAATATTTTTGGTTAAATTTGTTGCTTTTGTTGCATGTTCCATGCATATTATATAGCCAGCTTTCCTACAGTTTATTGATTTAATAAAATTTGTTGCATTTGTTGCGTGTCTCTTGCATTATCTTTATGGCCAAATTCTTTCATTTGATATTTTTAACTAAATTTATTGATTTCAGTCTCCAAACTTTTTATAAAAGTTTGTGTACGGTCACATTTAAATTCAATTTGGACATTCTTGGGTACTCATAAGAGAAATTTACATATAAATATAGCAAAAATGTAGCATACATGAGAATGTTGTATATAGGTGAACCTGAGGCACTGACTCTGTACTCGATGTTGGCTGCTCAGTGTTGGGAAAGTTAGAAAATTAATCCATTACAGACAGTTCAGGTCTAGAAAGTCCAAATCCAGGCCAAGGTTTTGTTTTAACCAACCAGCTGAGTACACTGTCACTGACTGTGACCCTTTATGCTGAACTGGTTGGTTGAAACAAAACCTTGGTCTGGATTTGTACCCTCTGAACCTAAACTGTCTGTAATGGATTACTATTATAAGTAACTTCCCCAACACTGTTGATATTGCAGTATTCTGGTGGATGTTTGACTTAATAGTACTGTAAGAGATAGGTTGGACTTTCTTGTACTGTGTGTAAGACCAACCAGGTGGATAGTGTCTATGCTGATGCAGGTTGTGTAGTTAGACTGAAAGATTGTAGCCATTCTGGGGCTGTAGGTGTAGTGGGATAGGTAGATAGATACCACAGTGGTACAGTCTGGAGTGTAGCATCATTAATCATGTTAGTTGGGTTCTGGACCTCAAAAGCACCAAGGCTCTACCTAATGACAATGACTGCTCAGAGGGGTCGCTGTTTAAGGAAGCTCCATGTTGTGATGATGGACCAGGACTGAGTAGCCCCGGGGGTGCCAGCCATGGCCCGGAGCAACGGGGAGGATCCACGGGCGATGAGCCGCATGGAGCTCATCAGACAGGGTCTCCAGCTGAGCCACCTGAAGGCCAAGAAGACGGTGAAGAACATGACCAAGAACGACGTCAAGAACTTCATGAAGAGGAATGCGTTCGTCATCTTCACAGTTGCCGCAGTGCTGTTTGGTGAGTGTTTCACACGAGAGCATAGATTTAAATATGGAGGGTAGTGACATGTCCCAACCAATATTGTGGGAGCGTCATATGTTTTTATTGTGCCAGGGGTTCAAGGCTGGCTCGGCCCCTATCGATGTTGACTCTAAACCAGCACTGTTGGATTCATGTGTCCTAAAGACCTAAAGAACATTTTGGTAACTGCATATCCAAGGTCTGACCTCAAACACACACGTGCACACACACACAGGTTTATAACTATACCCTTGTATGGACTCTCCATTCATTTCTATGAGGAAGACTCAAATCCCAACACGACAAAGTTAATCCCTACCCAGCCATGAGTAAACAAACAAAATGCAAGACTTTTGATATTTTTAGTTATTTGATTGCATTCACAAATCTTTGTGGGGACCTGAAAAAATGGTCATTACATTTGGTCCCCACAATGTTATATAAGCATAATCCACACATGCACAGACACACATATGCACAGGGGTGCTGCTAGAGAGTTTGGGACCCATACATGCATATCATATTGGGTCTTCAACCCAGACCAATCCAGTTATTTTCCAATTTTTTAGGGGCCACATCATTCAGGGGCCCTTGGAATTGTCCTGTCTTCTCACCACCACCCCATACGGTGCCCCTGCATATGTACAGACTCACTCACTGGGAAGGGACCTTATTATTTAAGGAAAATCACATTTATAGCTGTCAGGGTTTCTCAGTTATTCTGGCTCCATGTGTGAAATACTGTGCAGAGGTCTTTAGGAGACAAAAAAATGTTTAAAAGGTCTTTGCTCCAGTAAAAAAACATGATTAAAATTTATTAGTTTCTTCATTTCATACCCATCCCAAAGTAACCCTCAGTATTTGCAGTCACTATTCAATATGCATGCTTTTGCTGACTCAACCAGCAATCAATCAATACCTCATCAAGTTATTTTACTAATTAAGTTGATTGATTAAATGGTGAACAAACAGGAAATGGCTGGAGTGCCCCTGGGTAGGTCATTGCAAAGCAAATGACCCATTCTGCAAGATTTCTGTAACTTTTTGTAGAGCAGAAAAAAATCTTGTTTTTTTATCGTTGTTGTTCATTTGCAAATATTCTAATGTTTCACTGCCTAAAACAGTACTGTATTTGATCTGTTTCAAGCCGTAGCAATTATATGACTATTCTGCATAATGATTGTAGAACTCTCTGGTCACCCCAGCACAACCATTCCATCACCAGTTATGAGTCCTGTACTGATCATTTATGGAGGATTATAATGTAATATCATTTTTAAGAACATCAGTATAAACCTGAAGTGTCTGTTCCTCTAGGCATAATACTGGGTTTTTCCTTGCGGCCACTGAAGATGTCATACCGCGAGGTGAAGTACTTCTCTTTCCCTGGTGAGATGCTGATGCGTATGCTGCAGATGTTAGTGCTCCCCCTGCTGGTGTCCAGTCTCATTACAGGTAAGTGCAACTGTCTCTCAGACAGTTATTTAGTTATAAACAACACTGATTACAACACTGGTGTAAAATACATCAGTGGCCAAAAAAGATTTTAATACTGTGCCTTTAATTGATTATATTTATGACCTTCCTTGCTATTTTTGTTTAGAAGTTTGCTTAATGGACTTGGAGACACAATAATGCAAAAGCGGGGCCATCTCATCTTTGACAGAAACTTCACTGTTGTGGTTCTGTGCCAACGTATGGCAATAGCAATAGAGATTTCATCCTAACCCTTTTGTAAATATAACTCATCTAGAACAATCTGACTATATATTCCAATGAATAGCACAGATAAGCTATTCAGACCCTCAAACATACATTGTTTAAAAGACATATTTTCTGAGAATGTAATTAAGGCTTGGCTGATGACAATTTTAATAAGGGGGCTGTTGTTTCTGAGCAGTAAAGAACTGGCACTGTTTAAATTCCAAGAACAAATTTCTTACTGACTTTCCTCGGTGCTGCTACTTGGCATGGAGGTCAATAGATTGTGAAATGATTTGATATCCCAGCATTTCCGATGCGCCATAGAAACAGCTATGCCTATTCTACCAGAAGCCTTTTGGCAGCTTCTTAGTATGAAACATTTCTCTATTTCCCCTTTGCATTTAAAAGGAAACCCACTTAACTGTTTAATTGTCTCTTAAATGCTGCTACTATTTTGACATTTCGAAAGTCGACTCTTTAGTATACGCTGGGGGACAATCCCTCTCCTTGATGCTTATTCTGCTTGTGGGATGGAATATTAGGCATGAATTTAATCAGAAATAGAAGCTTCCTTACCAGTACCCATTAATACTTTGTGTTAAAACAAAACCTAGCCAATAATGAATTATTTAAGATGGAAAAAGGTAGTTTATGTCAAAGACTTTGGGAATGACTAAGTCATGTATGGCGAGAATTTGATTGACTTGGGTGCAGGAGGTAGTGCTACCGTTCGGCAACCGGAGGGTTGCAGGTTCAAGCCCCGGGTCCTCCTTACGACATCGAAGTGTTCTCGAGCAAGACACTGAACCCCAAATTGCTCCCGGTGAGCTGGTTGGCACCTTGCATGGTAGCATCTGCCACCGATGTATGAATGTGTATGTATGAATGGGTGAATGTGAGGCATAATTGTAAAGCACTTTGGTTAAAAGCGCTATATAAATGCAGTCCATTTACCATTTACTAACTCTGTAGAACTAAGCTTGGCTGAGAAGATTAGAGGCTAAAGGTTATAGATGGATGTAGCTACAGAACACAAAAGTCCTATTCACCTAGTTCCTGCATGAAAAGGAAACCTTATGAGAACCTCTGCACACCACACTGCTTCCCAAGCAGGTCTTCACAGTGCCTGAAGTAGCCAGAAGAAAGGTCACCAAATTAAACCCAGGGCTGGTCTCCTGGGAGGGGGAGGGGGTAAAAACCAAGAACATGGCTGAGGGCGAGTCGAATGCAATCTCCAGCATTTTGGCATCAAAGGAATCAAACATACCTCAAGTTGTCTGATTGTTCCTGTACGGTTTCATTAAATATGCTGACATTCAAAAAAATAAAATGAATGTGTCGGAAAGTGTTTTGGGAATGGCCTAGTTTCCTCAAAAAGGGGCTACCTTCATCTTAACTGAAGAAACCTTTGTTCAGCATTAAAACAAAATGCCAAATTGCCCATATGTATATGGCTGTGAGCTCACATTTTTCCAGGCCTTTTCCATCGCCCTGGGCTACAGGCAAACTGCAAGACAAATCAAGAACAGGCAAGGCTTTATGCTGCGCTGAGCATGGCTCGGGGCTGGTCTCCGTAAGCAGAACAAGGTCAGCGTTAGCATGTAGCATCGTGTCAATTATCTGGGGCAGCATTAGTTAGTAACACAGACATATTTAATACTGTGCATTATATAACAAACTTGCTAAGACGTTTCGAATTTCAATTACATTGTAAAATTGAAAAAAAAATTGGTCTGGATTTCAGTGAAGGTCTAATTAGTTGTATTCTGGTAATGAATGACTGGATGGCCGTGTACATGGAAGGACGCCCCCTAAATGCCAGAAACAAATCTAATACTGAGCCTGAGATGTGAGCCCAGGCATATACAAAGAGGCAGTCTGGCATTTTGTTTTAAATACTGGAAAGGGGTTTCCCTTAAGATGGAATCAATCCCTGTTCTGAAAACTAGGCCATTCTTAAAACACACCACAACATTCAGTTCTGACACTTTATTTTTCCTTTTCTGAATGTCAGCATTAGTTCATTTCTGAGATTTGTCAGTATCTGAGTGTGATAAGCAGGTACTAGGCTCTCTTCTGAACGTCACCTTACCGATTCTGAGAACTTCATCATTTGCAAAGGACAGGCTGGTAAAAGCATACGAGCTGGTGACTAATGCCAGGGAATCCAACACTGGAGCTCCAAGGAGTAGCATCTTTCTATAAACTTGAAAGTTCTGGGTGAAAAATTTCTTATTGTTGGTGCTTAATCTTCAATGGGAACAATGGGGGCAGGAAAGGTGGGCAAAGAGATGGGGATAGTCAACAACAGATCATAGATCATTCAGTCTTGAGTAATTGTGATCATTCTCCAGTGGATCATTTGGAATTTACTCCAGGAAAGTGCCTGGGAACATCCAGGATCACTGTAGGGAGGTCTGGTGGGCAGCGTTGAGGGCCACCGGTTCCCAGGGAAACAAAAACACATTTCTAAAATTCCTGTATAAGTGACAGCAGATGTTCACCTTGATGTTACAGACTGAAAAAAAATTGGTGGAAGCCAATCAGGGGTGAGAAGCGGGAAAGGAGCAGGGCCGTGGTAGAAGCCAATCAGGGGTGAGAAGCAGGAATGGAGCAGGGCTGTGGTGAAAGCCAACCGGAGTGAGGAAGATGAGAGAAGTGGGAATAGAGCAGGGCCGTGGTGAAAGCCAAGAAGGGGTAAGGAAGAGGAGAGAAGCGGGAATGGAGCAGGGCCGTGGCGGAAGCCAATTAGACTGAGGAAGAAGAGAGAAGCGGGAATGGAGCAGGGCCAGGGTCACAGGGAGAGCCTGTCCTGGAGGCTACAGGTGCAAGACAGGGAACAAGTCAGGATGGGGCGCCAACCCATGGCAGGGCACAGTCACGCACCTCACCTGTCCCTTATTTATTAAAAAGTACAATAGCTGGTGTGGTTTTATCCTTCCTAGGACCTTCTGAGCTGTTGCATTGATCTTGTCCTTGCCCCGTCTCCAATGAACCAATAAATTTCCTTCAAACTCCTCAATCACTTGGTTTTGATGTTCTAAATGTAGTCCTGACCTTTTTTAAACCTGCCAAGTATATTTTACTGGAGAAAATTCAGCACCATACCCATAGGCAGGACAGCGAGACCTCGGCCCATACCTGATAGGCCTCCTCGAGCCCCCAGACAGAGTAGGCAGTGTCTCAGCTGGTCTTTCACACTACGCCTCCTACCAGGCATGGCGGCCCTCGACAGCCGGTCGTCAGGCAAGATGGGGGTGCGGGCCGTGGTGTACTACATGACCACCACGTTCGTGGCCGTCTTCATCGGGATCATCATGGTGCTCATCATCCACCCGGGGAAGGGCTCCAAGGCTGAGTTCGGCAAGCAGCAGAAGATCGAGCAAGTCAGCCCTGCCGACGCCTTCCTGGACCTCATCAGGTACCAAACCCAGCTCCTGCGCCCTCTCACAGTGCAGGCTGGGAGCCGCCCTGCAGGAAGCTGACTGGCCCTTTGCTGGCTCTCCTTTATTCACTTCTTTAGGCCTCCTTTCCTCATTTTTAACCCCTTTCCCTGGAATCAATCCCCATCTGCTGGATCTCTTTTCACTGGCTTGCCCTTTTCCATACTGGCTGTTTCCTGTCTTGTTCTATTTCCTGTTCTGTTTTATATTTCAGAAATATGTTTCCCCCAAACCTGGTACAGGCCTGTACTCAGCAGGTAAAAAAACACACTTTCCACTTTTCTGTCTTCTTTTCCTTCCCCTTCTCCGTACTGTCTGGTCAGACTGAGCTTCCAAATAACTCCGCCAACAGGAAATCACATGATACCAGGGAGTCACGTCCCTGTAAAAGCCTTGATAATTATAGCTGCAGTTAGTGCCCTTGTTTATTTTTTTATGTATTTTAAGCTCCTAGTTGGAACAGCCCAGCTTGTAAAATAGTGAAAGGTCAGTGTCTGTTCCGAAAATAGTAAAGTAAGCATTGAATTAAACAGACAAATAGTAACCCAGCGCCTTCTCTTTGTAGAAGGATATTATAGTCAGTCATGCTGGAGTACACCTCCATTGACCGGAAAATAAACAAGATACATTTTTACTGAGCATCAGTTTGGATGTTTTGTCTTTAATGTGATTTTAATGCGATTCCTTCTCTCTTTTCTTCCAGTTTAAGACACAGTATGGGAAGAGGGTGGTGCACGTGAAGGTGACGGTGAACGACACCATCTTCAACATGACCAACATCACACAGGAAGTGACACGCGAGGAGATGGTGCCACTTCCGGGCAGCGTGAATGGCCTGAACGCCCTGGGCCTGGTGGTCTTCTCCATGTGCTTTGGCCTGATCATCGGCAACATGAAGGAGCAGGGCCAGGGACTCAGGGACTTCTTCGACTGCCTCAACGAGGCCATCATGAAGCTGGTGGCGGTCATCATGTGGTGAGTGGACCAACAGGCCCGATAAGTCTGTGCAGGAGGTCCGGCCAAGCAGGTGGGTGTCGTTTGTGTAGCAGGTGGTGGAGGAAACAGATCTGGAGCAGGTCATAGCTTAACAACCCAAGAAAGGAATGGCATTGGGAACCTATACAAGCATCTGGATTTACTTCATAATCACATAAATGCCATCGATTCATTTTCTATAACTGCTTGTTCTATTCATGAGGGGTCTGGAGCCAATCCCTGAGGCAGGGAACAACCTACAATGGGGCACAGCCCATCACAGAGCATACTCACACACCATTTACACCTACAAGAAATTTGGTAACTCCAATTAGCCACAAAATCCCTTAACGGCATGGGGAAAAGCTGCAAACTCCACACACATGGGACCCTGGCGGAGACTCAAACCCTGGTCCCAGTGGTGTGCGGCAACAGTGCTAATTACTGCACCACCGTGCCACCCCACATAAATAAAACAAAAAAATGTGATGTTAAACTTTAGACAATTTGATAGGGTCTGGATGAAGGCAAAGTCAATGTTTTTTAGTCACAGTGGATTCGACGGTGGATTTGATGACAGTGAAGTGCAATAAGTCTAATCATTGAAATGAATCCATCAGTGACTGAAGAAGCACAGTGTTGTGTATTTCCTGGAGGGACAGATAATCTGGCTTCCGCCTTGCCTGTCACCCACCTTCCACAGGTATGCACCCATTGGCATCCTGTTCTTGATCGCGGGGAAGATTGTAGAGATGGACGACCTGACATCCATGGGTGGCCAGCTGGGAATGTACACCATCACGGTCATCCTCGGCCTCTTCATCCACGGGGTCATGGTTCTACCTACCCTGTACTTCCTCATCACGCGAAAGAACCCATTTATCTTCATCGCTGGACTCCTGCAGGCCCTCATCACTGCCCTGGGCACGTCGTCCAGGTAGGTACCCCACTCTCCAGTTCCATCCTCACCCTCTATTCAATTAAACTGGGTTCCAGCGAAAAAAAAATCCCAATTGTCCCACAAAAGAAAACTGGAATTTTGCTGCAAATCAAAGCAGTATTTTGCAGAGGTGCCAAGTTCAGGTCCAGAATGTACAAATCAAGACCAAGTGTTTGTTTCAACCAACCAATAGGGTACTCTGAGAATGTGACTCAGAATACATACTCAGCTGGTTGGTGAAACAAAAACTTGGGCTGGATTTGTACTTTATGAACCTGAACTTTCCACCTCTGGTGATTTGTGAGGACTTGTTGTGTCAGGGAAAAATCCCCATTGTGTGGACAGGAGTTCCTGGCCTCAGTTCCCCAAAGCCATCATTGCTGATGACTGCAGATTGTTAAAGGAACTGAACTGAGGTTCCTCTGGCTTTGTGTTGTGTTTCTGAAAGTACTGTGAGCATAGAGAACTATAAGATAACTGTCTTTAGGATGCTTATAACATGACCTCACCTGTCACGAGTGGTACAGATTTAACCAAACCCTGACACCTCCATCTTCACTATTCAAATGACCCCCTCCCTCTGCTGGCTGATCTTCGCGCTGCTCAGCTCCGCCACACTGCCCATCACCTTCAAATGCCTGGAGGTGAACAACAACGTGGACAAGCGCGTGACGCGCTTCGTGCTGCCTGTGGGCGCCACCATCAACATGGACGGCACTGCGCTCTATGAGGCCCTGGCTGCCATCTTCATCGCCCAAGTTAACAACGTGGAGATGAACTTTGGTCAGATCATCACCATCAGGTACAGGCATTTATCTGCACTGCAGCGGCTTTAAAATCGACCTTTGGTTTAATATATTGATCTCCTTTACTTTTTAATTGCAGGCTCTTTAGATATCTTACAGTTGAAGAGTATGTTGGGCCTGATATTCGGACAACACTTCTGCCTCCCGGTGTGCAGTAGTCAGTTT
The DNA here is from genome assembly GCA_015164015.2 of Brevimyrus niger. Lineage (NCBI taxonomy): Eukaryota > Metazoa > Chordata > Actinopteri > Osteoglossiformes > Mormyridae > Brevimyrus > Brevimyrus niger. Next base: position 5,464,007 of record JAABNY020000039.1, read on the forward strand.
GGTTTGGCTGTTCTAAGTGTTTGTTGCTGGTTTGTTTGTTTGCTTGTTCAGGGGTAGAACAGGTGCTTTGTGAGTTACGGGAAATTATTTGTAAGTGAGAGCCTTGATCTCAATCTGATACTTTGATGTATTAGTGAAATGTGAATCTGACAATATAATGGTAACAGAATTGTTAGACATGTGATTATTATGTCATTTGGCTGTAATGAGTGCAAGGAGTTCATTGTAACATTGTAATGATGACATAAGTGTTGCAAACAGGGATGCCACTAGAGAGTATGGGCCCCATGGAAACGTATCACATTGGGCCCCAAACATTAGGCCCCTGTCACCTGTCCCTCGGGTGTCGCCTGGGCCCGGCAGATGCCTAAACGCAGGTCGACTGCCGCAGGCCCGGCCGCCTGGTCCA
>JAABNY020000039.1:5464515-5480827 GCA_015164015.2 Brevimyrus niger
GGCGAGACATGTCCGGCACGGAGAATGGCGCGCGAGCCGCGCGGCGGGCGGGGCGGGGGGGGTGAGAGGGGCGGGGGGGGGGGGCTTGGAATCCTCCTAACTTTAACCTCCTATACTACACCCCTGGTTAAAAACCATATGGCAGTGATGCAATTGTGCCTGTAGTGATGAGGTCAGTGTGACAGTATATGATGATATAAGTGTTACAGACAGCATGAGGTTGATGTGACCAAGTAATGATGACGACGCTGGTGGTGTGCGTCTGACACCGTAAATGTGAGGTAAGTGAACACCATGCCCCTGACCCAGCTTTTCATTGGCCCACAGTATTACGGCGACGGCAGCCAGCATTGGTGCAGCTGGAATACCTCAGGCTGGACTGGTCACCATGGTGATTGTGCTGACCTCAGTAGGACTGCCCACAGATGACATCACCCTCATCATTGCAGTTGATTGGTTTTTGTAAGTGCACCAACCTGTTCTCCACACATGCGGAGAACTACGCACACTTGACGGTAGTCGAAAAGGGGAAATCTCCACAAAATAACTTCCTATGTATTGGAAAATAGTAACATTACCTTATTCAAATGCAATAGCACGCAAAGAGTGTGAATCCAGCTGGCTGCGTAGCATCAGCCTGCAGCTCTGAGAAAGGCCTGTTTGTCGCTAAGGCTAGGTGTTCCCTCCGAGTGCTATCGACACAGCTCCGATGACACACTTCACCACCAGCCCCAGAGTCCTGCTCCATATTTGTCTTTTTTCACTTTTGCATTTTAGCAATTTATGTTAACACAGAAACATAATTAGCTGGCCCAAATTCATTGCTTCAATTAAAATTCCCTTCCCCACATATTACAGGGATAATTAGAAAAAGGAACAATGCTGGTTACATCTTTAAAGTAGGATAGACAAATTTCAGAGCACTTCTACATCCAGTGCTGAATAAAAACCCATTTCCTGTTGTACCAGTTGCAATTTAATGTGTTACAATAATTTTGTCTCATGATACGTAAAAACTTTAAAAAAAAACAGTTCAACTGGCTTATTCAGCATAAGGATTAAAGAAATGTACAAATGATTTGGTCCTTATTTTCCGGGAAAACAACCTACATTTTGCCTGTGTCACCAAACCCCAAGCAGTGTTATAAAAAAGATCACCACTGTTCCAAAACACATACCTGTATCTTTTGGGTCACTGAACTGAAGAATCTCACCTTGTTTTCTGGCCAAACTCATGAAAAAGAAAGAAGCATCTGTGTGCTCCTTGTTTTCTGTGTGCTTCCTGTGTTCCGTGTGCTCTTTGCATTATGTGTGATCCCTGTGCTCTTCCTGTGTTCTCAGTGTACTCCCTGTATTCTGTGTGCTCTTAGCATTCTGTGTGCTCTCTGTGCGCTCAGTATACACTGTGTTCGATCCCTTTACTGTGTGATCCCTGTGCTCTCTGTGTACTCCCTGTGTTCTTTGGGCTCTCTCTGTGTTCCTTGTGCTCTGTGTGTTCCCTGGGTTCCATGTGCTCTGTGTGCCCCCTGGGTTCCGTGTGCTCTGTGTGCCCCCTGGGTTCTGTGTGCTCTGTGTGTTCCCTGGGTTCCATGTGCTCTGTGTGCCCCCTGGGTTCCTTGTGCTCTGTGTGCCCCCTGGGATCTGTGTGCTCTGTGTACCCCCTGGGTTCCGTGTGCTCTGTGTGCCCCCTGGGATCTGTGTGCTCTGTGTACCCCCTGGGTTCCGTGTGCTCTGTGTGCCCCCTGGGTTCTGTGTGCTCTGTGTGTTCCCTGGGTCCTGTGTGCTCTGCGTGCCCCCTGGGTTCTGTGTGCTCTGTGTGTTCCCTGGGTCCTGTGTACTCTGTGTGCCCCCTGGGTTCTGTGTGCTCTGTGTGCCCCCTGGGTTCTGTGTGCTCTGTGTGCCCCCTGGGTTCTGTGTGCTCTGTGTGCCCCCTGGAATCTCTCTGTGTGTTCATTGCATCTGTTTCAGGTGTGCAGTTTTTTTTTATTGTTTAAGAAATTTGAAATAAAGCCGTTTAAGAACTAGTGATCTTGATGATTGTTCCTTCACCACATCTTCTATATCCTCTCTCCATCACCACCCTCCTCCTCTGTCCACCCATCTCCTCATCCCTCTTCCCTCTGTCCTCCTGCTGCTTGCATCCGCTCACAGGGACCGCTTGCGTACCACCACCAATGTGCTGGGGGACTCGATCGGGGCAGGAATCGTGGAGTACCTGTCCCGAGATGAGCTTGAGGACAATGACGTGGAGATGGGCAACTCAGTGGTGGAGGAGCGGCAGGGGAGGAAGCCGTACCGGCTCATCACCCAGGACGACTACACAAAAGCGCGCAGCAGTGACTCCAAGATGTAGTCCTGCCTACACTGTCAGCCGTACTCCGCACTGCACACGTTTACGCAGTGTGCGCCCAGTCACGCGCTTCTTCCCAAATCCAGGGTGTGCAGTGGTTGGGATTTTTTTTCTTAATAGTCGCGACAAAAAAATACTCATCCTCCTAAAATTAATTATCAACTTGCTGTAAAATTACCTAGAAAATTTTCAGCAGTGACATAACAGCACCTGGCACCCAAAGGGAGGCCAAAAGAATCCTGGGAGATTTTTGAGAAAAGTGATTGAGATACCAGTGTTGTTGTGCAGATTTATTTATTGTCATATACAGATTGTGTTTCTCTTCCTGAAAACACTTTTCTGCTTTCATCGATTATTTAATGACGGGAAAGGTAAATAAAGGATTTGCTCCCCAGGTTTAAGGGGAGTTATGAAGGACACTGTACAGCAGTCAGGTCAGTTTTTCTCTAAGTGGTTCTGGGTGATGCAGCTGAAATACTGCCCAGGCAGCACTAGACTCACCTACGGGCCATGACGAATTTGATTGTATCTATCTTAATAAGTCATGGATTTGAATAGATATTGGTGGATTTTCTTTTTTAAATAGGTTCTGAGAAGTGAATTAGACTAATGCTGCATTTGCTAAAGGTTGTACAGTTTGTCTGTTTATCCCTGCAGTGGTTAGGCCTAGATGGTGTCATTGTTTAGGATTAATCTCCATCTTTTTCTCGTGTATTAGCCAGTCGCATAGCAGAGGTGAAGTGGACTCCTTATAATGTGCACTTGAGTTGTAATGTGACTTTATTGTGTCACGCGAATATTTAAAGACTCAGCTTGCGCTGCATCAAACTTCAAGTTGACCTTACTGGTATTATAAAGGTTTCTTTTGGGCATCAGAGTGGTGTTGCGTCTTCTAGTTGACACCCTGGGCCAGAGCTGGCTGTAGGATTGTCATTTGGTGACTCCTTCAAGTCTGCAGGTGTTGTGAGGGTTTCAGCTACCTAGGCGTGTTAATACCGGAACTGTCCACCTGAAGGGTCTGGAGCATGCTGTAAAGATCTAGAGGCCGACAGTCAGATGGGCCACAGCAAAACCTGCAGCCCTGGAAGCACGAGATGAAACCAGTCCTGTGAAAACTGCTTTGCGGAAGCCCCACGTGCCCAAAGGACATTAGCACGTCTGCTTTGTCGGCGTGTCACGGATATTGTGCCCTTGCTACAAACATAAGCAGGCATAATCCAGAGATATCGATGTGCCCTCCATGCTGTTGCACATTGGGCTTCCCAGATGGTACGCTGCCTTCGATAAATAACTTACTGACTTGGCAGCAATTTCTAGGTCATTTTTGTTCAATTCTTGAATTTTTTTGTGTCTGTGTTAAATATAAGCAAGTTTTGCAGTGTGTGTTTTTTCAAAGACTGCTTAATAACTTTTAAGCACCTTAATAAACTCAACGATTCATTGTTTCTAATTAAACAGAACATGCATTACTTTAAAAAAGGAAAGCAAAATAGACCGAATTAAGGTATTATCTGGGTTTTGCATATGTAACATTTCTTAACAGGTCTTTAAATGTAAGTGTGGGATTAGGGCTGACTATTTAGATTAAAAGTGCTGGCCAATGTGAGGTATTGCATTAAACAGTGGCTTTCCCCCCACTGGTAAGAACATGCCCCTTGGATTGGATGAAAATCAGCTGTCTGACCAACGTACCACTGGATATACTTGGCAGAAGTAGAAGAACAGTGGAACAATCTGTAAGGCGTAAGGTTATTGTAGTAGCCAGTATTCATAGAACCAGGGAACCAGGAAATGGGTTCTATAGGAGGCATGGTTCTGGAGGTTAGGAGATGGCTCCCACACACACACAGTGTGCCCCCACACCTCAGCTCTGCAGGATCGAGTCCTCGCTATACAAATGGACCAAGTGGCTTCTACTGAGCAAGCATATAAAATGAAGATCCTCATTCACATGAGCTGGTTTTCTTTATGTCTCTTTCATCAGCTTATCTAGTTTGCACCACTATTCTCTATTCTTGTGCTGCATTAGATTTATTCAGTTCAGTTTAATGTGGATTCTGTGATGCTAAAACCTGTGTGCAAAAATACTAAATAAAACATGTTCTGCGTTTTATTGTGTGAGCAAAGTAATGCTTTAAAAATCGTGAATGTTAGCATTTTATTGTCCTTTAATGTTTTGTTATTTTGCAAAATATTGTGGTGTGTACAAATTGTGTTGAAATTGTTTATATAGATATTGTAGATACTAATGTACATAATATTTAGAGTACATAAATAATGATTTACTTAAGGATGTGTGGCTGTAAATTTCAATGTCAAAAATGGAAGGATGACATCTACCCATCAGCTTTATAGTACATCATTTCATGCCTGTATAAGACATAATTAATGGACAATGTAACTCATTCTTTGTTTTTTTTATTATGTTAATTGTATTCTGGCTATTTTGTCAGTAGATATATAAAAATAATAATAAAATGAAAACAAAAAAAATCACGCTCTGGTAAATTCAGTAGGTAATGTTTCACTTCATTAACTTTTTGTTCTGATGAATTTAGTTTCGAACCAAATTATCACCACACTGCATGTGTAAGAACATGTGTAGAGTAATTTACTATAAGTGAGATCCTTTGATGCTATTCATTACACTAGACATGAAGGATCTGGTGCCATCCCAACAAGTGCCAGGCAGTTGGACCATTGCATTAAAATTCACCTGGATGGTTTCAACAAATGTTGAATAAACTAAAATACAAATTCATAAGTTATAAGAGGCTTGGGATAAACGAGGTGACAGAATGAGCCTGTTGAACAGGTAATATGCCCTCACTTAATAAGGCTCTACACATACACTGTAGTCTGCTGGCTACAAGATGCCCAGCCCAGAAGCAATACTAAGGACATTAGGGCCCCCAGGCAAAAGACTCCATGGGGCCCTCCAATGCACTCCGCCTCAAATGGTAAAATTTATTACTATTATTTTAGCATTTAGTCTAAATATATAATATCAACAAAGAGAATGGAATAAACACAATTCCTTTATTTTCAAACTCAATACACAAATAAAGCAGATCTCTTGTTGCAATGTACTATGTAATCAGCTCAGCTTGGGCAGGACTTGTCTGTCCTGTCCCTACACCTCTGGCCCCAACCGTCTTTTTTTTTTCTTTCAGCACAACATTAAACATGCTGAGAAGTTTGTGCTGGTCATTTGTGTTTTTCAACAAATGAAGTTTATTGTATTGTATGGAAGGGCTACAGAGAAAGGCTTCTGGAGAGAAAAAAAAAACATTTATGTATGTAGTTCTTTATATTATAGACCAGGGTGCCCAATCTTATCCACAAAGGGCCGGTGTGTATGCTGGTTTTTGGGATCACCTGTAGGTCAGTTGTTCAAACCCAGGTATGAGGACTCTTCAGCCAATCAGTCCTCTAATTAGTAATCTAATTAGGGAGTTGCAGCGAAAACCCGCATACACACCGGCCCTTTGCGAATAAGATTGGGCACCCTTGTAATAGACCAAAACTAAAAAACACCAGCTGTTATATGGATTGAAGTGATAATGTTTTGTAACGGTTTTGAGTGTTCTTATTGTTAATCTCCAATGTTTCTGGATGCATCGCTACTACCACACAAAGCACTTCAAACCTTTAGCCCAACTCGTGCTACATCTCAGACTTAGGCTTTGCCTCCCTCTTCAGGACAATCATGTAATGACACGTTGCTGATTTGTTTAAAACTTGGGGTCGCGTGACGCAGGTTAAGGCGATTAATTTTGTTCTATCAAGCCTTTTCATTCTTCAGAAAAAAATCTATACAGTAGAAAGCAAAGTTCAAATGCCATGCAAAGTATGAACAGTTACTTGGTATATAAAGGAAACTTGACAAATACATGAAAAACTCACTCCGAAGTCCTTCTGGAATCCTCTCCACGAGCTGTCAGAGGTACCCCATATACCACTCATATATGACATGCTTTGATATGCAGTGACATATGCTGAACTATTTAGATCAAATGGCTTTTCACCATTGCTTACAGAAGGAGTTAAGCTGATTAAATGGTAATATGCCTTGTATGGTTTCATAATAGGTTTTGTTCTGTGTGATTCCCCTAAAGTAGCAGTTCCCAATCTTCTCATCCCCGTGACCGGTTTATACAACACAAAAATTTCCCGGACTGGTGAAAGGGGCAGGTTGGGGAGAGGGTGGAGGTACCATCGGATCAATGGGGGGGATCTTATCATTTTAACCATTTCCATTTTTTTCACATGCAAACAGAATGTGCGAACGGGTCGTGAAAAATTATATACAGTTTATTTTCCGAAATTAACCAATGCCTCTGCAGAACACCCAACATTCTGCAGCCTGGTGGAATACTGGCCACAGACTCCCAACTCACCGAGGGATTTTTCGTGTGAAGGCTGCAGGTCACGTGTGACCACGAGGAGACTTAAATTTATGCCAGTGTTTCCCAACCTGGTCCTTGGTGACCCACAGACAGTCCACATTTTTGCTCTCTCCAAGCACCCTACCGAAAACGTGGACTGTCTGCGGATTCCCGAGGACCGGATTGGGAAACACTGCTTTAGACTAATGCTGCTCCACAGTAGCCAGCTTCACATGCCGGAATCGGATTCTACAGACGTGAGACATCGCTTCCGGTTGTGGGGTCATTAAAGGATGACTCATACCCCTCCCCCCACAGGGTCACAAGTGCATGCAAATCCCATGATGTTCACAATGGCTCTGCTATGCATGGAACAGAAAGCCACACATGCAATGGTGACAAAATGCTACTATTTATTATGTTTCTCCTCGGGTTTCGTCAACTGTGAAGCTTCTGTCATTCAGCCTTTATCAGTCTTTAACTTAACAATGCTGACCATGAATCCACAAAAGCCGCTTTCATTGCCTATCTTTAGTTGCATTTGTCTTTCAAGGCTTACACAGCCAAGTACGTTACTAATCACTATATAGACTCGCCACTAGGGGGCAGGTTTCTTCTAGTAATAAATGTTTAGTTTGCAGTGAATTTGTCCTCCAATTTTCAAACCGATCATTTGTCTACAAAACTAATTTCATTATGAAAAATTTTATCTTTTAAAACCGTGTCATAGGATAGGATAAGATGAAAAAAATGAGAAATCTATGTTTTCCCCTTAAATCATAACTATATAAACATCTACAGAAAAGTGTTTGATATTATTCCATATAGCATTCCTGAAACCTGTAGCATTCATTGACAGAAATGTGTATGCACACACACACACGATTTATTTTTTTAAACTAATTTCTCCCCCTTCTGAGTGTTTTCTTAGTATTTATGGGTTTATTTTGTACACAACAATCTAGACTTTTTCTTTGTATACAAATAAAGCATGTAATTGCTATAATTGAGAATCTTTACATAGCTCACAAAAACAACATCAAAGTAGAAACAAAAATGAGTGGTACTTGATTGTCTTTTCTTATGTGTACTAGAATACCAACATGTAAGTGTATAACTACACTGCTTATATCACAACTACTGGTTACAGATTCTTTGACTTGACAAAATATAAGATCAATTGCGATGATAGATTAGATTAGATAGATAGATAGATAGATAGATAGATAGATAGATAGATAGATAGATAGTCATTGTAAATACAATGAGATTTAGTTTGGAACATGCCAGCAGATGCACGATATATTTACAATTAGATTCTGTGGCAAAAAAATTGAATCTGAGAATAAAGTATGTACAGACACTATATAAGTAGAATCACAGAGGTAGAGTTTTCAGTGGTCTAAATGCACATGTGGGGTATTGCATTAAAATGTTTGAGATTGGTGCTGTGAGTTCAGTAGTGTGATGAATGTGGGGTAAAAACTGTTCCTCAGCTGGGTTGTGCAGGTGTATAGGGTCCTGTAGTGTCTACCAGATGGGAGAGGTGTAAAGTTTGTGTGAGAGGTATTTTTGAGTTTGTGTGAGAGGTTTGTGTGAAAGTATTAGCAATACTTATTAAGTTTAGGTTTCTTTTAGGCCATAAAGAGGAGCAACATTTATCCACTATACAATACAACAGATACAATCTGTTTCAGAGTGTAAAGTAACAGTCTTTAATTGCTTCACCCTTATTTAAGTTAAAAAATCAGACAGTATGTATTATTCCTTAACCAATACACCACAAAACTACACCACAAAACTAGCACAAAACATCAGGCTAATTTACAGGTGGAATACCATATGGGTAGAGTTGCGGTTTTCAGCTTGTTTTGTAAACAGATAAACTGACAAAGTACTGAGCAGGTTCTCTGGCTGCACCTGGAGGCAGTGGTTAGCATGCTAACGTGCACTTTTCTGTCATTCACTGGTCTTTCAGCTCTGTTGTCTCCCTGGCTTGGATTCTAGATATGAATGCACCAATTTCCTCTGGATGTTTATTGATATTCTTCTGACCAATGGCACAATAAAACAGACAACTGCTATGAATTAGTCAACGGCAAACATGTTCACATTCTGTAAACAAGTTGAAAACAGAAAAAATCAGATCAATACACATTGACACACAATACACAATACACATTGACTATGTGGGCAGTGGTGGCTTGATGGTTAGGGTAGCACACTTGTAATTGAAAGATTGCAGGTTCGAATCCCCCACCAGCTAGTCACCACTGAGGTACCCTGAGCAAGGTACTGCCCCCAAGCACTGTTCCCCGGGCACTGAATTAGCTGCCCCCTGCTATGTCACAAAAGTCACATATGGGTCAAATGCAGAAATTACATTTCGTTGTTGCGCACTGTGTGCCGTGGTGTGTTGACATTGATTACTAAATTCTAATTCTATACATATAATGGAGAGCCAGAAAAAAATAAAATCATGTTTAAAAATTGAACTTGCAAAGCTTTATCCATGCCATAGGCTGCTTGTTTCTCAAATGCTTCCAGCTTCATAGGTATTGATAGGAAGGCAACAATATTTCAGTTTGAAATGGCTTAATCTTAAAAGCCAGTCATAGATACAATACAGGTTGGGCATAGGCAGGATAATCATTGCATAGATCAGCAGTTCTATGACTGTCCTTTTCAGATAGGCATACTGCATTTACCACACAACGTTATACCAGCTTTTACCCGACATGATACAATGGAAGACAAAAAAACAAAGGCATCATCTTTATAGAAGGGATTTCTTAATAGTCAAAAGCAATATCCCAAAATACACAACCTGTGGATACACATTTAGATTTTGACAGAATGTTGCCACAGAACGCATGCAGTTGGAAACTACATGATCAGCAACACTAGAACTATGAGAACTATTGGATTTTGAACAATAAGTACTCAGACAACAACCTGCCTCTTTTGCTGGGTGCACTTCCCCACTGTACACGGAAAAAGACGAGCTAGTGAACGGAAGCGGATTCTTCAGAGTTATAGCCGATTGGTTCATCCAGAATGAGGGGGAGTTTGTCCTCCTGCAATTCTTCCGGTCGGCATTTTGTGCAGCGCTTGAGGGGGGGGGGAAGAGAGAGAGAGAGCGCGAGCGAGCGAGCGAGCAAGAGAGAGAGAGAGAGAATCTGAAGTAGATCCGTCTTGACCATCTCGGGTGTCGTCATATTTTTTTTTCCTCCCCCAAAATACCCAACGATATTTTTCTCTCTCCCGCCCCCCCTCCGCCGTTTCCTTCCCCTCAGGCGTGAAAGAAATCGGCGAATGTATCGGTCAGAGGAGTTCCCCCCTCGGTTGCCGCCGTTCGAGCCTACATGTTCTCTGCGAGGCTGAAGAGGGACGGACCTGCCCGAGCCGGATTGTTGTTGTTGTTATTCGCTGGTTTACACAGTTTCTGTGGAGCAACCGCGAGAGCAGCGCGAGGGGAAGCCGCGAGAGCAGCGCGAGGCCGGACTTCCAACAATCTTTTTTTCTCCCAGTTTTTAATACCCCACAGCCAGAGGTAAACGGCCGGCCGGCCAGCCGCCCGTAAATGCACAACGGCGCCTTTATCGCCGCCTTTGAACGTTTCCGGTGCCTGCCTTAGATGCAATTTTAGTGGAAATCATCGCATTGGCGGGTCGGATTATGTGTCTTCTCCTTTATGGTTATTTTGCGTTTTGCCCGACGGGAGGCGTCGGGCCGCTGGTATGCCTTATACGTGGAGTCCGAGGATTCAGACAACCTGGAGAGGCCAAATCAGGCCGCTAAGAAACCATCCAGACGCCCTTTAAAATATTTACTTCTGCGGGTAAATAACTGGTGGTGTTTCTTCTAGCTTTTTGGCAGATTTATCGTTCGTGTTTGAATTCGATCGCTATTCCGACGAGCGACTTGGCTAGTTCGCTGTGTGATTCTAGCTCGTTAGCCACCTTCCCCGTAAAATGACTTTCACCAGAAGACTTAAATGAGTAAAGCAGTTACAGAAGAGCAAAAATGATTAAAGTCGTGAATTATGTCTACCATTTGCAGGCACGTACATTTGAGCATGTTTGATTTTTGTTTTTCGTTTGCCCAGCGGTGATTTTTTTTAATGTCACTTTGCCAGAGCCATGTCCTACTGCTGAATAAGCTAGCTAAGCTGCAAAGCAGTCCGTCCACCAAATATCCTGGGAGCGATCGCGACCTTCCTCTTATTTTTACATAATTATTAGTAGACTAGAGGATGGCGTGGGCCACTTGAGTCTCAGTCCTAGACTATGAATAATTTAGAGTTTATTTACGGACCGGTAGTCCCGGCTTAGCATTGAAGCAGTGTAGCTACCTAGCCGTCCAGTTGACCTAACTCTGTTATTTATTTATTTATCTAAAAAAACATAATCATACGAGTGTGAGGGGAAAACTTCCCTGAAAAGTTACCGGTGTAACAATCGTTGACGCGTTGACGCTAGGTGGATGTGGCTTTTTAGCCGACGCAATCAGCAGATTGGGGGGGGGGCACTGACATTTTGTTGTTTACAAGTCTGATGTGTGTGGCTGGAACACACAGAGTACGCTTTTAGTCAGCTAGCTGATCCAGAGGGACAGCACAATGAAGAATAAAAGAAAGAGAAATCACGGAGGATGCAAAGGCTGATGTACTTGCCCGGCTTGCTGGCCACTGTTGGGAATCAGCGATCTTATAACTGGAGATGCATTACCCGGCACCCTTAAAATAGTTTCGTCTTATATCACAGGGAATAATTTATGAACGTGGATCATGGCCGGATACCAAACCGGAAATAAACAACCGACTGGAGTGGCGTGTTCGTGCGGCGCGCTCCACGTTCGCTACCGCGCGGTCTGCCATGATAATGCCATTTTGATTCTAAAAGGAATTTCACCAGGTTTTCCCCGACTTGATTTATCTTGTGAAATGTAGTCGCACTAAACTAACCTGACAGAAGCATTTGTCGGTGTGATACTGCTGTGATGGCTGATGGGACGCCCTCGGACCATGGCGAGGTGTCAATGTTTTGCCGTTCTCTCTAAGTTACTTGTTTAAAAATCTACCAATTAATGCTAATGTTAAGTGGTCATGTTCACTTTGGTACCTTTGTGAAAGCGCAACATATATTACTTCTAATACACATTAATATTATGGGAACTGATATGCGACAGTACGATATTTAGGGATATATTTCCGTGTAACTACGCCGCTGTGTGTTTTTCTGAGGGGTTACCGATGTCTTTATTTACTAACTTTAAAATGTGTTGAACTAATGCGCTCCGTGTTTTAGCTAAGTTGCTGGTTTAGAACTAGATGTACATGCATGTTTATTATGGGTCATGGGGAGGGGGCTTGTGGACGAGTTCGCTTGTCTTGATTGAATAGCTCGCGAGTCCCGAGTCTCAGGCGCCGGCCTGTTTCGCAAGTCGTCCCCCCGCCGGTACCAGGTCAACCCGGCCCATACCTATGACAATCAGCAGCTCGATACGTGAGGGAGCCGATCGGTATCCGGGCACTCCCGTTTCGGTTGCACCTGGGGTTTCTTGGCAGCTTCCAACCAGGATAAATGGAGCTCAGACGAACCGGTGGTAAATGCGACTTTTCAGGGGTCCCCAAGCGAACCCGGGGACGTGTTAGAGGATCGTTTTCTTCGGTAGCTAGATGAGGCTGAGAGGGCTAGACAACGGGCTAGTTAGCCGATTTAGGCTGGATGCCTGGGTCGGTTTTGTCATTTATATAAATATCAAACTGCATTAAGGATACGTGTTAAAATATGTTCCTCATGTTCGACGTTTCTGGTATTTTGCGAGTAGTGCGTTTTGCGTGTTTGTGACGTGGGAAAATAGAAATGACGAATAGATAGCATTGAAAATAAAGTTCGCTTGGTGTGGTCAGATGAGATCTGTTTTAAGCCTGTACATTGCACATACAACATCGGCAATAAAAGGTTTCTAAACTACAGTAACAGAACAGCAAATGTATAGAAATGCATCCTGGGCTATTCGGGAGGATGCTGTATGTATGTATTTGAAACCAAATTCTTTGTATTTAAATAGTTTTAACAAAGTCGATGATTTGCTGCAAGGTGTGTATAACATGTTAGCCTGGAGCCTAGCAGTCACACACGGGATTTTAGTGATTCGTCTGTATTGCATTGCTCTCTGTTGTGTAATTCGCAGGTTTAAACATCAGCGTACTATGGTGGTAATTTTGACGCGTGTACACTCCGGTTGAATATTTAAGAGTTTAATTGGATTGGCCGGACCGTTTGTGCCTCGTTGTGTTAGCGCACTGATACACAGGAACACAATCGGTGGTGATTTTTACTTTAGCAGTACCCTGCAGCAGACAAGTTTGGTTCCTGTCGGTTTGTGTGCGCGCGCTGCTTTTTGTTGCTCTCTCATCTACTAAACTCATTACTGCATCTGAAGATGGCTGTTTTCTGAAAACGTATGAGATCCGTTCAAGGGTTTTAAACACGTCTACATACATAAATACATTTTTTTTGAAGTATTCAAAGCTTTGTGAATGCGCCTTTTTGTAATATGCAGTTCTTTTGTATTAAAAGTGTGTGTGAGACACCTGCTGTCTGGATTGTCTGTGGTATTTAGAGGATTGACTGAATTTATAGGTAATGTTAAGTTTGCTTAATTAAAGGTAGGATCAAACTAAATCCCCTTTCATTACAAAATTTGGAGAATGTGACGTTACCTGCTAGTACTCACTCATTCATGAGGACCATGTTGTGCTGGGTTTGGCTTCACCTGAGCTCCTAATTGCTCTATTTAGATGATTAGTCTCTTCACCTGGGGTTTCAGGTATAAATCCAACCCTAATTAAAATCTGTTCTAAAACTCACAGGACATCACCCCTCGAGGACTGGAATTCGATACTCCTTTTCTCATGCGATGTGGAAAAGCCGTGTGCTGTGTTTTTTTTCTAGAGCATAGAAATTTTAAACATTTTAATAGAAAATGTATAATTTAAAATAAATGTATTGCAATAATTTAAACACCAGTTTACACACATACAAATTCACTTCCCAAATTCTCATTTTCTTGTTTATTTGCAACTATTGATATTCATAAGCAAATTTTGCAGCATTTCAATTTAATGCATAGTTTGAGAGTATTTTTCTGCTTCACAAGACTTTTAAAACATTGGCCTCTACAGCCAGTTTAGTGTCTTTGTTAAACTGTTGCTGATTGTTTATTAAGGTGCCTTAGATTAGCAAGTGCTTCTCAGATGCTATACTTTGCACTTCTTGAAGGTGTTGGTTGCTGCCTTTTGGTCCATCGGAGCACAATTCATATTGGATTGGGCTGCTTTCATTCATCTGAGTACTCTGCTTTAAATTATCAGCGTACTTATTGATTGGGACCACTGCAAATTAAGAAGCCTGTTACAGAAATTATATTAATAGGAAATATTTTTATTCTGTACCCTCATGTAATGTGTTTTGATTGGTTTGTTGTATTGTGAGATGTATAATTGCCCTATATAACCAAGTCTGTATGGTCTGCAATTTATTAAAAGTAAAAGCTTTTTGAATTCTCATTAACTTGAACCTAATCAGCAAGTATTAATGACAAAATAGCTACCTGTTACCTCATTTTTAACATTGGTGCCTCTCTAGATTTGGGTTCTGGATAAATGAAATGTAACTAAATGATACATAACCCTTGTTTCGTATAAGGGTAGTATGTGTTGTAATTAAGTACATGCATCGGTACAACATGGTTTTGGCCATGAATTTTTTAAATTTTATTTTATTGACTGAAGTATTAAGTTGTCTGTATTATTATGGACAAAAACATTGACCAGTGAAATTGAAAGATGGATGGGTTGAATTATTTCTGACAATTGCTTTTCCGTACAGGTTCGTGGGGGGAGGTTGGAGCCTATCCCAGGCAACATAGGGCACATGGTAGGGGTACGCCCTGGACAGGATGCCAGTCCTTGGCAGGACATGCACACTATGGGCAATTCAGAAATGCCAGTTCATTCAACTGCATGTCTTTGGACTGTGTTAAGAAACTGGCATTTCCCAAGAAAACCTGTGCACTGTGGGCATTGTGCATGATCTGAGCGCACAGGACTGTAATGGGGCACATACTGGTTTTCGGTTTGGTATGCACAGTGAAATTAATTAATATATTTATTGATGGGGTGGAACTTAGAGTTATAAGTAGATGTTCAGCATGAAAAGCATTGTGGCTGAGATTTGGTTATGGGCAGTGCTGGTTAGTCAGTCATAATAGGCGTTTTGGTAACATTGTGGTTTCCTGATGAAGTACACCAGCACTGTAGAGAGAGGAGTTGAAAAAACCAGGACTGTCTGTCAGCTCTGTTATATTGAACTTGGATATGTTCCTGGAAACACATCCAACTTTCTTACTTTTTTGAGACAACAACATCTAAGTTTGTGTACAACCAGAGCGAGGGAGCAGTAGCCTCTACAAGTTAGTCTTCCCGTGGTGATTAAAGGCATTCTCTTTCCCAGGAAATTCTGACCAGGGTAAAAAAAATAGTTATCTGGGTTTTTATCACTGAAAATATACAACCATACTTTGTAGTAGAGAACATAGAATTTAGACAGGATTTAGTTCAATGTGATTGTTGTGATGCACTTATTTTTGAATTATTATTTTACACATTTATTTTTGCGATGTACAAATAACCTAAGAGATACTTATCTTATTCACACATAGACTCATTAGTTTTTTTTTTACAGCTGCCCCTGACTGACTTTACAGTTTTATTAATTTCAAAATAATGTTTTCCCTCCTGTGTTGAAATTGGACTGACCCATGAACCCAAAAACATTTGTACAGAGCTGTGAATTTTTTGTATTGTTATGCCGCTAAAATGCATAACGGTGATGGAATTTGAACCTCCAGCTCAACTTTGAAGTTTAAAGGCCACAGTGCTACCCCTGAATAATGAGTGTACTTTTTTTTTTTTTCTAACAGCAAATTTAAAACTACATGCAAAGACTGATTGGCCTGAACCAGCCTTTTTTTTATGCTTAGAAGCCGGTCCAGTGGCAATTATAAGTGTTTAAGTATTGTTTATCTGGGCCATGATTTTTGACATGATCTGAATCATGATAGTTTTATGGAAAATCACTGATCTGAAGCTGAATAAGCAAAGCTTCAGATTCTGAAAATCTTATTATATGATGGTGCAGGACTGAATTCAGTGTTTTGAGAGTGAATCTCTTAGGGGCTGGTTTTGTTGTGCAGTGGCCTCATACAAATTGGAGAAGGAAATGGCAGTGAAATATATATGTAATATATGTAAATGAGAAATTGGTTTAACATTCCAGCTGTGCCTATACCCAGCTAGTACAGCGATCATGCTGAATCACTTGTTGGTTGACTTCAGGGATGATTCAGGCTTTAGAGTAACTATGTGTAATGATTAAATTGTCTGAATTAGTTCTCCTCATCCTGCAAATTCCCTAACAATCAGAAAAAAATTACATGGAATCATTGTTTTTTTTGCCAACTTTGTGGTGAAATTACTCTAAATGCAGTCAATGCAACAATATAT
>JAABNY020000039.1:5481221-5504774 GCA_015164015.2 Brevimyrus niger
AAAACAGTCTATTTAAATTAGGTTGTCATCCCACGAGAGCATGTGTTTTCCAGATTAATCTATCTAGATATCACTTTGCCTGGAGTCCAGATGTGTCCATAGAAGCTCTAACTTTAACACAGAATATACAAACTCCTCTACTTGCAAACTTTTAACTTGTGTACTTTCAGACATATAAACAAAGAGGATGTAAGTTCAAACCTCATGCAGGTAGATTTTTGGGGTCAGTGGGGTACATCTTTGCGATCACATGTTGAACAAGGTCTGCCTCAAGTAGGAATGCAATACAGATTAGTCTGGATTGCAAGCACTTGCATTACACTGCATTTGCACACATGCTCTGAACAATGTGTTTGCGTGCGCAGTGTGATTTTCGCGGTCATTATAACTAGAGATGAGACCGATTCGATACCTGTTATCGGTATCTGGGTGACACTGGACAAAATTGTTGGATCAGATTTCAGGGAGTAAGAAATCGATCTGAAAAATTGTGAAAGTTCTAGCCTTACCTCAACATAACGTAAACAGAAGTGAGAGTCACATGATGACTAGTTGTTTAGCAATGTGTGTGTAGGAGCTGTCTTTAGGTGCATTTAATATTCATGGTTTTGGTTAATCAGGAATTGGCTGTGAACAATTAAATGGCAATGACTCTTTAGTTTTCCGAAAGTTTGCGGAAGCCAGGAACAAACCCTTACGAATGTGAAGGGGTGTTAGTGTACTGAAAACCAATATATTCAATATATACAAGACTAATGCTGTTTTTTTTTTTAAGTCTGAAACAGTAAAATGTATACACACTAGATGTCTTTGGACTTGGATTTTTATTATTATTTTATTGGAAAAAAGAGTGCAGTGTTTCTGGGAACATACCTTGCTCTTAATGATATTTCTTGGAAACCTGTTGAGTTAATTCTGAAATGGGTTTTCTTGCTTAGGCATGGCCTGAATTTAGGGTCACTTTGTTAGAGCAGAATAATCAACAGTTGAAAATTAGTTCCTTTTAAAGAGTAACCGCTATTTAATACCTGTGAGATATAAGGTAAATAAGTGACAGACCTTTTGACAAAACATTTCACACCAGGTTTAGGACTTACAGCTGTGATTTGTTTCTGCCGTAAATACACAGCAAGATAAATCTCCAGGTAAATACAGCAGGGTATTGCGGAGTATGTTTTTTGTAACCAAAGAAAGAGTTCTCTTTTGGGCCTTGCACAATATTCAGTAAAATCCACACTGTTTAGGAGGTTATAGATTGCAATAACTGATGACAGTTTTGTTTTACCAGTGTTTTAATACTTGATGTAACTTTTTGGTAATTTTATAATTCCAATTACGTCCCTTTCATAGTGTAGCAAGCAGCTGTAAATCTGTGCATGGCTTTTCACACACTTATTTTGAATTGGCTGTCTGAGCAGAGAATTATGCTGCAGGGAACAATTTAATGCATTCAATTAATCCATTTTTTTGGATAAATTCAAAACATTTGTTTTTTTAACTTTTGCTGAAATGATGTCTGAAGTATTACCATGGGATTTTAATTACATGCTATTCATTTAATGACAGTAGACAAAGACAGTAGAATCTCACAATATTGATGATGATGATAAAAAGGAGGATAAACAGGGAGAACATACCAGTGTAAATTGTCAAAAGGCCAATCGCGTTACATATCGAAACTAAACTTTACTGAAAAACAACATACAAAGGAAGCATTACCTGATTAGTGGGGAGGGGTTATTGGTGGTAAAACTTGCTGAGTTTGCTGTTGTAGATTTGTGAAATGGCGCTTATATTGTTTATCCTGTAGAAAACAAAAGATTGATCTGCAGGCCAGGTTTAATAACGAGTTATAGAAATATCACTTACTGGTACCTTGAGACCTTTTCTAAGTAGTGAATGAGACGGCAAAATATCTAGTCCTCCTTTACAGAAGAAATTCTGATTGTCCAAAGCAGTCATCTGCAATTTTTTGCTAAAATTTACTATATTAAATTTATATTGATATTGGCTGATATCAGCCAAAATTAGCACATTTGACAGATTTTTTTTATATATAATTGCATGATACTTATATATTCATATACCATAGTTAAGAACAACTTTTTTGCACAAAGGAAGTGCTGGTTTCCAGAGGCTTCTTGGCCTGTATCTGGGGTCACTTTGTTAGTGATAGAGCAGAATACAGGGAAAACAGGGGTAAACTTCCCAAAAGTTTCATAGCACAAAGATCATCATGTAGCATCTCCTTTACGAATATTAATGAAACTTACTCTGACATCTTGTATTCTGGAAATTTGCTTGCTGGCCCTACCACTTTTCATGTCTACTTGAAGCACAAGTGAATGAAGAGTGTGCAGCCTGAAAGTAGGAGCTGCCCTTTATCAATTTTGCCCCTAAAAATGTTTTCTTGCGTTACATATCGATGCAGGTGAATTGCCAGCCAAATAATCAATTCATCACGACGCATTGATGGATCTTTACACCGCTGCGCTACATTGTCTCAGAATTGATCTAGGATGGGAGGTGAACACGTTCACATGACATGAGAATTGCACATGGCCTAACAGGCTTATTGGGGGCGGGGTTGTCCTTTTTCTCGGTACATGACAGTGGTCATCTGGATGGGCTTGTACTGTGAGTAGAGAACATAACACCTCCCTTTACACCTTTATTACTGAATTAGGAACAGGTGGAGTAAATCGAGACAAACCTTCCCTCCTTGAATTAGGATTTTTAACAGTGGATATTGTTAAACTTTGTATTATCAGCCCTTTTATATAGCAATAACAATCACCTGTTGAATTATTAATTATTCATTTTATATTAATCCTAGAAAATTTGACCTTTAGGTACTTTGTAATTTGGTTTCAGTGGTGACCAAGACGGTTTTTATGCAGTGTGTTCATTTTGGAGAGTGGAGTGTGTTTAACATGTTTTTTTGTATAGCTGTAGAATCCTTTGCTTTTTATAGCACTGATGTTATCTGTGATTAATGACTGAAAATGATGAAGACAGAACTATGTAGGTGCAGCCTTTTCTGGGTCTCTGGGGGGTCGATGGCGACTGTCCCTCATGCATGCATACTGTGTTTGAATAACATAAAAATGGCTCTTTGTGATGAGGAGTAATATTGTGACCTAATACTAAAATTGTGTTAGAATTGACATATAAATAATCTTTAGCACTTAATGTTTTTTGTATTTCTGTTGGTGCATTCGCTTTCTGACCTCAGGATGACCCTGTTCCCTCATTTTTCAGTATTTCCAGTTGGACTGTTGCACTGTTAGCTCAGGCTTGAATTGTACTGATTATGCATAATAGTTCTGTTACTGTGCGATGGGGGGGAGTCTGATAGCCTGCACTGTGCATCTGCTCCTTTGTGTTAGTGGGTGGAGCTGCCCTGTTTTCCAGATGTCAGTCTGCCAACGGGGAGGGGAGGGGTGGAGCTTATACCTCTATGTTTCTTGGAGGGGGATGGGCTGAAATGTATACATGTCGAGTGGTTCTACAGGAGAGTTCACCCTTTGTGTGTGGGTGTGTGCTGCTCTCTAGACCTCGTGCATGTGTAGCACGGTGTTAGCACCTCTGCTTGCATGTGTGGCATGGCTACCTTTCTGTGTGCATGCGACATGCAAGACTGATTAGGGACAGCAGCTGGGGTCACCTCCATTGTCTGTCAGCCCCATTGGGGATGCAGCTGCGGTTTGCAGGGTCTTCCTGTTCTGTGTAATTCCATCATTTTCTGTGCTTATATGAAATCAAATGTAGGGTATAAACTTCTTAAAAATGGTGTTAACTTTAGATAATTACTAATTATTAAACTCCCCTCCTTTTCCACTGTCCTCCTTATTAGCAGCTGTGTTTATAGTTGCTACTTGCACAGTTTGGTGACATTCCTGGTAAGCTGGCAGTTGACATACCATTCTATTGTTTACAGCTCTGTGCTCAGATAACATGATCAGCTGGCTAATTACTACATAATCCAAGCAATAGTGATTCACACTAAGTGGTCTTAAAGTGTGAAACTGGAAGCTGCTATAGTTGTGTTCTGAGTGACCATTGAAGCAGTGCCTGGATGCTCCTAAACATGGGCAGCATTTGTTTGTTGTGATTTTTCTCCCTTTTTTAAGCTCAGGCAATTTTTAAAACTGTACTTCGCAGTGCATAGTAAAGGCTGAGCTGATTTTCTGAGAAACCTTGTTCTCTTACAGTCAGTAAGATAAAACAGCATGCTTGTACATTTGGATATTGCTTTGCTTATATGAAACTCTACTTTTATTGATTTGCCTTGCACTTGGACTTCTGCTGGAGCAGTTGGGGATTTCTCTCATGTGTGATAGCTGTTCACACTGTAGACATAAACTATTATTTCCTAAATTAATGCACCACCTTCTGCTCCAGTCTGTTTGAAAAATTCGGTGTCTGATTTGAGAATACTGTATTGTCATGTTGGTTAGCAGTACGTTTAGGGCTGTGGGTTATGAGTTAGACTGTGTAACTCTGCAGTCCCATTCTCCATGTGGTTGGCTTTTTACTTAATGCCACAGAAGAGAACCCAGACTCCAAGATGCCATTGCTCAGCTGGTACCCTTGAGAGAATTGTTTATGCTTCTGAACCTTTTTGCAAGTTGAACTTAGATCACAGATCAAACAGTAATTTGGAGGTTGTCTGAAGAAATGCATGATATGGACCAGCATGCAGGAAGTTTCTGCTCCCTTGGAAGGCATGCATGAGAACGTTAGCTTTGCACTACTTTTGACAGATCAGGCGGGGTGGGGGGGGAGGGCAGGACAGATGTCAGGGGATCTTTTTCTACGGTGGTATGTTTCTGTAAAATTGTTTAGCCTGGTTTAATTCTTTAGGATTTGTCCAGGAGCGTGTTGCCTGTTCTGCCTACAACCTTGTATTGATTTATTATGAAGGATTGATGTGTCCCACTGTAGTTTATGCGTTTTGGGTTGCTGTGTTTCCTTCCTGAACTGAGGCACCTTCCAGACGTGAAATACTGCTTAAATGAGTTTCTTAACTGAAGACTCTTGCCTGCATTTCACTAAATTTGTGTGATGAGAATGTAAGTAGATGTAGTAAAAAATATTGATATTATAATGCTATTTTATTGGTTGCTAAATTGATTTTCCTTTTTTCTGTGTCATGTATTTTAGTATTAAAGAAACTAGGTATTGGCATGCACTCTTCAAGTGTCTTGGCTACTATTTGAAAAGCAGTATGCTAAAACAAACTGAATTGCATAACAGAAGGATTGGATACCATTAAGTTAATTTGCTGTGTTTCCCCAAATGAAATGCACATTGAGCATATTATTTGAATAAATACTTTTTAACACAGCTGAAATTATAGAATGTGAATTAATGGGTTAGTTTAGTGTCATTAGAATTGCATCAGTCAAGACTCATTAAGGCTGCTCATGTTCCTTGAGCTCCCTTGGCTCCATGTGTTTCTCCAGTGGCCAAAGCACGCGTGCTGTGGTGCTTTTTTAATTAATTAATGAGGTGCTGCGGAAAGCTCTCCATGTCCACGTCTCTGGAGCAAACCACATGCCCCTTTTCCCCTTTCCTCAAGGAATTTGCCTTAGAGCAGCCTGCCTCCTAGAATTTGAATCTCTGGTCATTATTTTTCACACACTCACACTCAAGATTCTGTTCAGTAAACACGGTGGTAACTATGTTGATGGGTGGATGGATGGATAGATTCCAAACAGAAAAAGCCATTCCACGATGTTTGTATTGTATAGGTGTAAAACCCATCCCACAGAAGTAGTGTCATGTCCAAAAATACTAGTCCGTTTTATGGAGGCTTAAATGAGATGTCTACCACTAACACCTCTTCAGTATGATGGCACTTAGTATAACAAAACACTCCCTGTCTGCAAAGATCGGGCAGTGATCCTAAAAGTAGGCTGGGGGGGGGGGGTTCCAAAGGACAGCAAATGTTCATAGGATGGCATCACATGGCGTAATCTGACTTAAACTGTGTTTAACAGCCTTTTAACAGCTTTTTATGTCCTCCTGTGCTTTAGGAAATCAGTTCAATTTGGTGTGTCCTGCCGCCCCCCCCCCCCCTCCCCGCAACCCCATGCTTTTCATTTTAATTAAGTTGACGCCCAAAAGTCTGCTAGCTTCTCTGTTATTGCCTGGTCGCAATTGACTTGTTTGTCTTAGAACTGTTAAAATCAGTTTATTTTGACAGGCCTTGTTGAAAGTGTTGGGTACGGGAGGAAATGTTGCTTGTTTCACACAGTACCTGGTATATTTTGTCACTTGGTACAACCTTTTGGGGCAAGAGATCTAAGATGTTTCTGGAAGATTCATGTACTACAGCAATTGATGTAGGGTGCCATGCTGATGACCATACAGGAAGCTATTGGGTAATACTTAGGTGAGCCTGTTTTCAGTCAGCATTGTATTGGATACTCCGGCAGGGACTTTTGACTCTGAGAGTTTGGATTATGTTTCACCTAGTTTATACTCTGGTTTTTATAAACCTGTCTGGATCTCTGTGGTGAATCTTGGCTATGATGAGCTAGACTGCTTGATGATTGGCTGTTCTGGAGAGCTAGTCTTTTTGCCGCTAGCTTTGTTTTTGTCTCTGGTATCCTGCTTCGTTGATTCTTAGTTAAAAGCTCTGAATTTGTACCCAAGTCAGAATAAGTGGGTGTTTTGTTAAAGGAAATTAGATTAACTGACAGAAAATTTATATTAAAGTTCACACACGGCTTATTATGTATGTCAGGCATTAAGCTGTGTGTTCATTTTTAAACTCTGCTGCTGGCCATCCTCTATAACTGACAAGGTGGGACACCCGGGATGGGGTGGAAGTTCCTCACAGGGGGTGAACTCGCACACATTAACACCTAAAGTGTCTTTGACCTTGAGCTTACAATATTTGGCTTATGCTTTAAATTCAGATGGTGTAAGGTGCCAGCATGGCAGGTAAAATAAAAATGGACTTTTTAAACATTACTGCAGTTTGCAGAAGACTGGAATAGTATAGAAACAGTAGATTGTCATTGTAATTAATTGTAAAGTAATTAGAATAGTTACACATTTCTTGGGCTTGTAAGGATGCTTAATGCCAGAGTGAGATTAAAAGAATGCAGGTACACTTTGATTTCTGTCTCTTCTTGATTTGTTTGAATTTTCTAATGCAATTTTCTAACTGAAGTTGATTGAAATGTATGCTGGGGCTCTCTTGGCTTAGTGGAGTCAGGTTGAATTTCTGCCAATTTGCAATGTTAGCATTTTGGTTTTGACAGAACTTCATAAACTTGCCTTAAAAATTAAGTTTCTACTTGTATTTAATGTTCTTCCAAGTAGAGTATGGGTTTCTGCATCAGCACAACCTTTTTGTCCCATTGCACGGAATGCTTCACTTTGTTTCTCTGTCTCGTTGGTGTGCAGTTGTATGAGTGAGTGCCTAACAATGTACGTTTCCAAGCTGTTTAGCTCATTTCCAATATGGCCATTTGCCGATTGCATATGTGTGCAGTTTGTGCTCCAGGACGACGTAGAGGGACCTGAGCCTGGACTGCAGTGTTGGGGCTGTTCAGTCACCCCATTACTGTGTAATGCTGAGAAGGCTGAGAAGGTTTCTGCCTTTGATACATGTGCACCGTGGTTTGGGATAGGGCTTCACTCTTCGGAGGTTCTCATTGAGCAAATTTGCACATTCAGCATTTTTTTGTTTAACTTTGCAGTGTCTCCCTACAGCCTCACTTAATGAAGAGGTCATTGAGAAATTTCTGTCTACAGCCTGTGTGTTCTGCATAATCAGACTGCAGTCTTCTCATACATCTG
This sequence comes from Brevimyrus niger, assembly GCA_015164015.2. Lineage (NCBI taxonomy): Eukaryota > Metazoa > Chordata > Actinopteri > Osteoglossiformes > Mormyridae > Brevimyrus > Brevimyrus niger. The sequence continues at coordinate 5,489,040 of JAABNY020000039.1, forward strand.
GGAAACAAGTAGACCAGATTTCCCTGGATGCAAATGCATTAATTTGTCGAAGGCAGATTGCTTCTCTCATCTTGTTGGCTGTTGCTTGCCCTTGTAACCTTTGCCCTTTTTCTGACTTATGCAAATGATTGTGTTCAGTACATGAGTGTCAAAGCCACCACTGGAGGGTGCCAAAGTTCCGAGATCAACACAGATGAGTTGTGAAAAAGGATGTTTCCTAGAGTGTGCCTTTCACCTTCATGGTGGGCCGATCTTTTTCCCATAAGCCTTATTTCAAGAAGAATTTTGTGGATTTCCCTGGCCTTCATTTTAGATTCTATGACAGTCCTCCTCATTTATAGCCATACTTTGGGTGTTTCAAGATGAGCAAGGGCCTCTGAAGGTTTGAACCAAAGTCTTTGATCCCAGCATGCTCTGTTCTACAGCCAACACTGCTTTGGCTCTCCAATATCATCATGTTGCTTATTAACACAGCTTTGACTGTGCTCTCTGGAGTCTTTCCTTTGCCACAAATTAATGCTTCCGCTTTCATGTGGTTAATGTGTGCAACAAAGTGTTTTTTCATTGTTTGGGATACCAGCTGTAGCTGTGCCTACTGTTTTCATCAGCATGTGTCAGATGCTCACCGATTAATAGCCATCGTCTGGAAAGAGCTGGATGTGGCTTTAGCGTGGCTGGTGTTTGTTGTAAACAGCCCCTTAAGTAATTCCTGGAGGTGAATAAACATAGATGTCAGCTGTAATTGTTTCTGATGTAGACTTTGGGGAAAACAATTTGTTCAGTCTGTCGCCTTATGTTTGTTGGCATCTTTTTTCTCAATGTAAATATTCTTTTGCCTGTCCATTGATAATTACCTACTGAAGCGTGTGGTTCTACTGCACAGGATGATGATGTGCTGCTCAAAGTTGCCCATATATGTGTTTGTGAAGTTCAGGTGCAGCCGTCCTTGGACCTGCTGAAAAGACGCTTTGTGTTAAACTAATATGTAGCTTTACAGATTCTGGGCTGTGGGAGTGCGGTCATTGCAGATGGTCCTTCCTGTCTACCTTTTGCATTGTTTTTCCCGACATACTGCAACCCTCATCTGTCTTTGTCTGGGTTCAGCTCGGTCAGTCATTGTGTAACTAGTGGTCACTCTTCATATAAATAAAATGAATGCATTAGAAGTGTTTACTGGTGCCCATCAGGAAAGAGGCCACTTGTTTTCCATGCATGTGAGTGTGTGATTAATTAGTGTTGGCTGTACACATTAGTGAGAGACTAAGGGCCTGCTCCCTTGGGTTAGTTAGGCTGGAGTACTGCGGAAATGCAGTTACCGACTATATGATTCAACATAATTATTTCAGGACTGGCTGATGATATCAATATGGAAATACATAATTTTAAAAAATAAGGCTCGGTTTTCTCAATAATTCATCAGAATAACAGGCCATGTACGGGAGCTTCGTAAATGTAATTGGACAGAAATGAAATACAGCTGCTTAATTTCCCACATGATTCTGCCCCATTAACTGTCTATGACTTAAATGAGATTTCAACTAGTTTGTTCACGTCCAGCTAAATTGTGTTACTTGTATTCACTCTTAACAGCACTACAATTGCCAATTATCTCTGGGCTTTAATAAATGCTCTTAACAAATATAAAGTAATTTTAATTGCTACTTTTGCTCACTGCAGATGACATTTCTGCTGAGTTCCTGTGACCTGCAGACAGGGAGTGTCACTTACAGACATTGCTACATGTAAACATTGAGCTTTGCATCGTGGAGGTGAAATTTTTCACCAGAACAGTTGCTGCCTCAGAGCTCATGTCTGAGAGCTATCAGCAGGAGGACAGTTCTGACTCACTCTGGCTCTTATCACATGCATTACAGTGAAACTATTTGCCTGGGGGTGAACATTACTGTACTCTGTTGTGGTGGAACTTGGATAATTTATCCTGGAAGGGAAAACAAATCTGTACTGATGTTACTGGTAGCAGGTTCTGCTGGCCTGGAGAAACAGTGTGATGAGCTGTGCCTTTGCTCCATGCCCCCATGCTGCCACTTCTTGTACCGCAGCAGTTCCCAAACTTTGTCTCTTTTGCAGATAAGATGATTTTCACTCCCCTCCCCAACATTACAGTAACTCTAAAACTGTATTTTTCTGAATTTTACGTTTGAATAAATCAGTTGAATTTGCATACAATTTAACTCCCCCCACAACTCAAACTTTAATACAGTGGTACCTTGGTTTGCGAGCATAATTCGTTCTGGAAACATGCTTGTAATCCAAAGCACTCGTATATTAAAGCAAATTTTCCCATAAGAAATAATGGAAACTCAGATGATTCGTTCCACAACCTTAAATATTCATATAAAAATTATTTATACAAAATATAAAGTAAAAATATGTAAAACAGATTAACGTACATTTTACTTTTGAAAAGAATCGTGGATGGTGTGAGGGAGACGAGAGAGAGGAGGAGGGTTATTTTGTAGACAGTTTGTTGATTTTCACTTTAAATAATGGAATCGTTGCTATCCGTTGGCTCACAGAAATCTTTTTTTCTTTTTGTGAAGGAACCTATCCAATGACAGCTGCGTTTGTTTCCTATTTGATCTTGCGAAAATGTGGACATTGCGTTGTCGTTAAACAGATTCATCGCTGGTACTGCTACGATTCGGGTGGTGCTTTTCTACTAAATTTTTATAATACGAGAGAGACGCTGGCCGAGTCCGAGCATGGGAGACGATTACCCACAATCCCGCAGCGAAACAGAGAGAAGAACCATTGGCTCAGTTGTGATTACGTGACGCTCGACAGACAAAGTGTATACGTAATACTCGTATCGCTCGGTTCAAAAGTCAAAATTGATTTAAAACCTTTGCAGAACATTCTTAAACAGCGTTACTCCTAATCTGAGGTTCCACTGTACAATGTAATAAGCTTGCTAAAATGAACTTTTTTAGGGCTGCCACGATTAGTGAATGTAGTCGATGACGTCAGGACTGAAAGTGCATTGACATCAATATTTAAAACACACACAGTTTTTATTTTATTAAAATTACTTTATCATGTCTAAAACGCTTCAATCCACTATAACAAATGTTTTCCTTTAATCTCAATTCAATATCATATAATTATAGGAGTAGTTCAAATCATCACAAAAGAAAAAGATGGTTGTACGATGTGCAAAGTGCAATGGCATACCATGCTGGCACAAGTGCTATGCCTGAGCACCATAAGAGAACGCACAGGCGGTATTCCTATTTTAGATCACCAGAAAAGGCTAAACCCCCATGTTCTTTGTTCATTTTTATTAAATTGCATTAGTAAGGAGAGCTCTTTAATATATTTTGTTTTTGTAGCTGCTAAATAAATATAATACTTTAAGTATTAAAGCCATAAAGTTGTATGCCTGCTACATTAGAATCTCCATTGAATATTTGTTTGTGAAAATGTATAGGCTAAAATCTGGGTTTATTCTATGTTGATTGAAGGTGTCAATGTGTGCGTTCGTGGATGTTACACTTGCTGGGACCGTTGTTATTGTAAACAAACTGAAACGAAAATGGACAGTAAATAAAAGAAAAATTTGTGAGCTGAAATAAAAAGTAAAACTTGAATCTGCAAGAAGTATTGCTACACCTCCTTGTTTATCTTGTTTAACGACAGTATCTTCCTCTTTTAAAGGATGTTGTGGCTGCTAACCTGTCCCTTTCTTCATCGCTTGTGTGGCAAATGGTGTGCTTTACTAACTTTTAAAAGTGAGCAAATGCCAGTTATACACATTACTAAGTTTTGGGCATCACAGTACGCATCTCAATATTTTTAGGCATACTAAAAATCGAGTTGTGGGCGAAAGTAATGTTCATGTAGTGCTGAATAGTACGTACATTATCTAAAGCCTTTCAATGGCATGGAGTTTGCTGTTGTCAAAATAAAATTAACTTAAATGGTCAAGTTGATTTTCTGGAGGAAAAATAATTGTAAGGATTGATTTAGATTAATTTAATCGATAAAATAGTTTAGTCTACAGAAAAATAGTTAGTGGCAGCCCTAAACTTTATTTTTAAAATATAAATAAAACCAAAGTAATGTCTCAGACTTGCATATGATGCATCTTTATTCACATTAAATGGAAGAAACACCAGCACATAAAGCTTGAATAAAGAAATCTTAAGAAAGTTCAGGTCTAGAAACTAGTAATCCAGACCAAAGTTTTGTTTCAACCATCCAGTTTTATACAGAGATGGGCGACCCACATTTTTTCAGTTCCGTTCCGATTCTGATACAAGAGCTTTTTTTTTTTTTTACTTTGTTATACTTTATATATACATTTTAAGCTACTACATACAGTTGGGGAAAAATGTATGACAAAAAATATTTCATTATGCTACTACAAACATACACAAAACGTACTGTTCCACCTCTTTGTTTTAAGCGTTTTTGAGGCATTTGCAGTTCAATATAAATATCTTCAAAGGAAGTATATAAGTGGCGAATGCTTAAAATTTTAAGTTTTTCTCCCATTGACGTCAGCACAGTTGCACTTTGTCGCGATGGCAGCCCCTCTTGTATTATAAGCTGTTCGCAAAACAGTCCAATTAAGTTAGCGACTCCCAAATAATCCATTGCTTTGTTTTGTCTCGCAGTTGCATGCGCTTTAAGAGATTGTCCATTAAACGCTATACCCACCTCAAAACTTTATTTTACTTAGATTGCAAATCGCTGATCTACTGGTTTCTGTTAAAAGCGTAAAATACTCCCAGATGTCATGTCTTATCTTGCACTCCTCGTACCGTGAAGGGTATGCGCATGACGTCACAGCAGGCGGAAGTCACTGTACTCACACCCACTGAGTAGCAAATAAGACTGAGGGGCAGTGATAGTGTTCGAATTGAATGCCGCAAAAAAAACACGTAAAATGGGAAAGAGCCGTCGAGCGATTGATTGCCAAAAACTAAATAAGTAAGTATAGGTCGTGGATCTATCACACACTGCTGATACCCGATCTGTCAAATAGGTCTGAATCGGCGCCGATACTGATTCGAATATCGGTATCAGTGCATCTCTAGTATAGAGTCAAAGTCACACAGTACTCAGCTAGTTGGTTGAAACAAAACCTTGGTTTGTATTTGCATTTTCTGGTCCTGAACTTTCCACCTCTGCTATAGTATTCTCTCTTCAAAAACGTAAACAAGTATAGGGGTACTGAAGACCAACTAGGTTGTGCTTATTTCTGTATTTGTTTCCAACCAAGGCAGTCTATTTCAATGGCAGCAAACTTTTAATCACGTTAAAAGCAAAAAACAACACTTTGTTTCTGTCAATTTAAGAAAAGCTCTTTGCTGCTCCTCATGTTTGTACCTGTTGCTACCATTCCATGCAGTTTATGGAGGTTATTCTTTTCACATCTTATGTTTTTTCCCTACTTAAAGTCAGCTGTGCCACAGACAAAATGACATTTAGAAACATTTCGCCATATTTGTTGATGAAATTGTCAACCCATTTTGTGAAAGTTTTTGTCATCATATTAATTTATATTTTATTGTCTTATTTCCATCAATAAAGAATCTTAAATAATTTTCTTCAATCGCTTTGGACAACAAAATTAACACTGGTTCAACTATCAGGACATGCCACCCAGTTAAGGAACCTGTTGACCAGGGTGGGGAACCTGTTCCTTGGACGGCTGTTGTGAGTGCGGGTTTTGGGTTGACCTCCGTCGGCCATTGATATTGTTTGATTGAGGGATCATCCCAAACACTCGCACCCACACCGGCCCAGCCTGTTGTAAACTATTTGCTTATGTTGTGTTGGGTAGTCATGATCTTTAGGGACCATCATCTTTGTCTCTTGTGTTCTTATGTCCCATGAGGTCATCTGAAGCAGTTGGAAGTGTATATAATTATGACGGTGACATTGCTTTGAGGACTGATTTTTTTTTTACCTATACATGATGCATGTATGCGTTTTTTACGTGATATCCAGATTATTAAAATGTAAACAGAGGCTGACTCCCCCTTCTCTGTCTCGTAGTGTTAAGGAGATGTGAAGTTCGGTCAGACGGTGGCGACACTGAGCAACCTGTGCATCGACACAATCCCCGCCCCCACCTTCAGCATGAATGGGGATATGCCTCATGTTCCGATCACCACTCTCGCTGGGATTGCTAGCCTCACTGACTGTGAGTAGCCCCTCCATCGCTCATCCCGTCACGGGGAACGTACCCTGCTATGCTGCTGCCAGATATGCATGCCTGAGTTTGCCGTGTCATGCAAAGCTTAATTACGCCGTCTCTCCCTTCTTTTACAGTGTTGAACCAGCTGCCTTTGCCCTCTCCCCTTCCTGCCACCACCACTAAAAGCCTGCTGTACAATGGGAGGATCGCGGAGGATGTCACCTGCCTGCTGGGCTGCAGGGACGAGAACCTGGTGGCCCAGCTGGCCCAGAGCCTCAGCCAGGTCTCCACCGAGCACATGTGGGTATCCTCTCCCACTCTAACATTGGTCTCTGCTTAGGCCTGCTATGCCTTCCCATGTGTTAGCTTTCATTCCAGTCTACCTGGCCCGGTGGTGCATTATGGGTAATGTCATTGCTGGAGGTGCACTCATCTGATATTCGGTTCAGTATCTGCACCGATCCGTACTAATTAGATGGATTCGGTCTCGGTCATATGTGACCAATCCTTGTCTGACACTTGTACATTATACAAGTGTAGTACATCATGTATGTTTCTAGTAGCCTAATTAAAGATTTTTTTGGTGCATTTTTTTCATTTGTATTTACTAGTTTAAAAATAATATATTTATATATTATTCTAATATTTTTAAAAATTATATATAATATATTATTATATTAAAATATTTAGATAAAAAGACCTCGTATCGGAATCTGTATCGGAATTGGATCAGAACTGAAAAAATGTGGATCGGCCCATCCCTAGTTATTGCTCCTGCTCATCCATCTCACGCTGTGGGGTTTCTGGTACCTAAATTACAGCACTTGGGCTCCGTCGCTCATTCTTCCAATATCCGGATCCATCAGCCAAAAATGATTCTTTGTTCAGCGTGATGGATTTTTTGCGGTGGATGAGTGCTTCAGTAATATCTGTTTAATTATTCTTTTAACCCATGTGTTTTCCGCACAGAGAACTGAAGGACAACTTGGGCAGCGATGACCCAGAGGGTGACGTCCCAGTGCTGCTGCAGATTGTGCTGTCCAGGCACCCCAACATCTTCAGAGAGAAGAGTACGTGTCTGTGCTTGGAGACCCTGCTGCATACACACTGCCCACCCAAAGGTGGCCAGAGGCCAAATAGCCTTTTTATGGCAATTAATTATTTTTAGTTTGTGTTAATTTTTTGTCAAATTATTTGTTTATTTTATAAATGCAGGAATAAGCAGAAGTGCTTGATTTTTTTATTCCTGTGATCGCAAGGTTGCCGGTTCAAATTGCTTGGCCTGCAGAGTGCTGTCTTTGGGCCCCTGATTAAAGCCCTTAACACTCACATTCTCATTCTCAGCTGTATGGTATTTTAGAAAATAATACAATAAATAAGAAATACCATGTTAATGTAAATTGCACTGCTTTTCTCTCTTAGGTATCATGCAACAGCCAATGATGCCGCAGTACAAAATCACCCAGAATTCCATGCATGGCAGCCCAGCGTCAACAAACTACCAGCAAGCTTCCATTTCACATAGCCCTTCCAGGTGCAGACCAAACCTCCGTCTCTGTTTGGAGCCTTTAGTCGATGCTGGTCGTCCTGTTCTGCTGCTCAGATCCCTCTGTACAACAGGGGCCTGGTTGATCACAGCAGTTTTGTTTTAAAGCTGTGTCTTTAAGCTGTCAGCCATTTGTGGACTGGTAGTAGCACTGGTGTGACCGTGGTGCTCCGTCTCCGAACTCGTTCCCCCGGCAGTCGCTTCGTCCCGCCGCAGACCAACTCCGGCAACCGCTTCCTGCCACAGCAGAACAGCCCGGTGCCCAGCCCCTACGCCCCCCAGAGCCCCGCAGGCTACGTGCCGTACCCACACCCGCCTAGCTACACGCAGCACCAGCAAATCCAGCAAGGTGAGCTGCCCCGCCTCCACCCCTCAGTCCCCGGCCCGCTGTCAGTCTCCCCATGTGTTTCATACCTGATATTTTAGGATCTGGCTCGCAGTACTTCTTCAGCCTCCAGGAAGCTGACCGTCTTTACAGTGACCAAAGACTGGTTTAATCCAGTTTGCCCCCCCTCCCCCTACACATACACAGCTTTACTGTCAGCCTTCCACCTATGTGCGCTTGTTTTTTTCCTGTGGGTTTAAATGTGCCTGGTTTTCAGCTGCCTAGCACATGCACACACACGCACCTGTGCACATGCTCTGACGCCGTGTGTGTGAATCTCTCCCTCTTTCTCTCTCCCTCCTCCTCCTCCCCTGTGCTAATAGAGCTGCACGGCTCCCCTCTGGTCTCGGCCCCTGCTTACTCAGGAAGCCCCCAGCGGCCGGTTCAGCCGTGCCTGGGTGGGCAGCCTCACCCCTCCCCCCAGCAGAACCCCTCCACCCCGACGTTAGGTAGGGGGGGGGTGGGGCCTGACAGCCATCTTGCGTGTCTCATTTGCAGCCGTTATGCAGCCCGGCGTCATACCCATCTGTCCGCCCCATCAGCCATCCTCTGGGTTTCTAGGTGCTTAGCAGTAATGAAAGTAATGAGGCTATGGAAGCCATAGTGGCTGGGACTGCTCTGCAGTGTCAAGCACCGCCTGTTTTAACCTCCTGAGAAACGACAAACATCTGGGGGGAGCTGAGGCGTCATTGATTGGCATCTTGCAGTGGTCCTGCCCACAGTCAGCCTAGAAGGCTCTGAGGGACATGCAGCATTTCAGCAGACAAGTTGGGAAAGGCTTCAACAGGAGGGCGGTTATCACTGACCACCAGGGGGTGCTGCTTTTCTTTCCTGACTCCTCTCTATTTCTTGCTCAGTCGTGTTGTCAGCTCCTCACTGAGAGGTACCTGTAAAGCTGAAGGCCTGCAGCTCTCCACGGTGGATATCACCCCACCCTGCTCTTTGTTCACGTCACACCTTTAATATCCGCTCATTTTCCCCTCCCCATCGGCCTGCCATCTTTCAGAGGGTTTCATCTGAATCCACATGGCTGTGTGTCTTGTGTCCTGGATCTGCTGGGTCGAACTCATGTTTCTGCTGGGTCTCCCTCTCCAACCATGCCCCTCCAGTGTCGGTTGCCAGTCCAATGGTGCCTGGGGGCCTGAGGAATATCCATGAGGCCAAGGCGCCTGGGCCAATGGCGAGCAGTGCCGCCAACCACCACACGGACCGCCACGCCTCCAGTGAGGACTACATGAACATCGTCCACCGGGCACTCGGCAGCGAGGTACCTTCACGTATCTGTGTGGCCAGCCTGGTATAATGGCGGAGAGTCTTTCCTGGAAGGAGCACCAATAATTTTGAGCTGCCTTTGGAAATGAGCAGTTCCCACCCCCCCGGGTTCATTAATGAGCCAAGTTGGATGCATTGCTGAAGCGGATTCAAGGGTTAAGAAGAGACCTGCTGTTCAGTAATGCTGGATAGAAAATAGGGAGCAGACCCAATGTTATAATGTAGAAAGTAACCCATCAAGAGAGACAGGGCTGTAGGTCTCTCCCTGTATAGTGAGCGGTGGCTGTGTGCCGTCATGACCTTTATCTTTCCCTCTGCAGGATGACCCTTCCATACGAAACGCCTCCTTCCCCCTGAGGTCCCCTCAGTCTGTGTGTTCCCCTGCAGGCAGTGATGGAACCCCCAAAGGTAGGTCCCAGGCAGGCTGTGCTCCCATGAGCATCCGGGCGCTGCCCTGTGGTCTCTCTCAGTTCCAAGTCCGTCTCTCACGCTGGTAGGTAACCTTGCCAAGCCCTCCTCTGTTCCCCATCACCAACCTTTCTCTTGACGAATGAGGTTCCTCTTTTGTTTTTTTGTTTTTTGTTTTTTTTTTTTGTTCATTTTTTTATTTTGTTTTTTTTTTTTTTTTAATTTTGCGACAAACGATAACGAATGGATGGAGTGAAGATTATAAATGTCAGTGGGGGGTGGGCTCGCGGCGTTAGGTTTTAAGTACGGCCCCTGTTTTCCAGCTGCGTCCCGCCCTCCGCTCATCCTGCAGTCTCCGCCCCCCTACACCTCGCCCCACCATGGCCCCCCGGACCTCCTGGACTCCCCAGACCACAAGAAAAAGCAGAAGAAACTGAAGACGAGCAGGGACGAAAGGGAGCAGGCTGACAAGGCGGCCATGTACGACATCGTCAGCTCGCCCTCCAAGGATTCCAGCAAGCTGACTCTGCGCCTGTCCCGTGTTCGTTCGTCCGAACTGGACCAGGCAGGTGAGCCACTGTCGGCTGTGGAGCCTGGTTCCGACCTGGAGGGCGACGTCACCCTCAATAGCCTTTCGTGCGGAGCGACGCAGCCCCTGAGGACACCCCAGGAGTCCGGCGGGCCCCCGGTCCTGGCTCAGCAAGTGCCCGTGCTGCAGAACGTGGCGGCCCTCTCCTCCAAACAGCCGGCGCCCGGTGGCAGCACGCCCTACGATGAAGTAGAGATGGATGCGCTGGCCGAGATCGAGAGGATAGAGCGCGAGTCGGCCAATGAGCGGGAACGCTGCTCCAAGGAAGTACAGGACAAAGGTACGGAGCTGGCCTGCCTTATTGGTGTTTGCTTATAAGTTAGATCTAACTGTCAAAAACTGAATATGCCTGGTAAGAACTTTCAGCTGTATGTTTAAATGGTCACTTTCTGCTTTGCAGATAAGCCACTGAAGAAGCGGAAGCAGGACTCGTTCCCACAGGAGCCTGGAGCTGGGGGCACAGCAGGGGCTACTGCAGCACCAGGTGGGGGCGGAGGGGGCAGTGCTGGGAACAAGCCGGCTCCTCAGGAGGCCAGCTCAGCAGGGAATGGGGCCAGCCGGCCGGCCCTGCTGGTGAGCATCGACTTGCAGCAGGCAGGCCGTGCTGACGGCCAGCCTGATCCCCTTTGTGTCGCCGCACCCATGCCGGCGCTCGAGGCCCAACGGTGGCCCGAGGAGCCACGGGAAGGGCCTGCCGATGGCGCCGGGGCGGCCCGACTTGGCACGGAGCACAGTGGTGCCAGGCAGAGGCCGGATGGGCAAACTGATCGGAGGCCTGAGGTCATAAAGCAGCGGGTGGAACCACCACGACACAAGGCCTCAGATAGTAGGCCGGATGCGGGCAAGCATAAACACGACTACCGGCGAGACTCCGCGGGCAAGCCTCTTTCTGGGGACAAACGACCGGAGACTTCCAAGCACCGGCGAGACAGCACGGCGGACGCAGCAAAATCTCGCTCAGAACCGAGGACCCCAGATGCTCGGCAAAGGCATCGGCCGGATGGGCGGCCATCTTCGTCCTCAGAGGCTCACTGGCGGGAAGGCCATGAGGGCCACAAGGGTAACGGGAGCCGGGACTCGAACAGAATTCCGCGTCCTGAAACCCCGAAATCCGGTAGCAGAGGAGAGCATGACTCCAGACATGGGAAAGACCGGGATCGAGATCGGAAGTCAAGGACCGATGCTGGCAACACAGTCAGGGAGCGCCGCTCTCCAGAAGACCGCCCTCGGCCTGACAGAGGTGCCGTCGACCATGGTGGGCGATCGCGGGTCGACCGGCCCGGCTTCAAGCCTCTCGGTGGGGATGGGAGCAGGAGCTGCCCAGACAATCAGGGCAAGTCCGGGGAGTTCCCCTCCTATCTGCTCGGGGGAAAGTCTGAGGCTCTGAGGAACTTTGTCATCCCCAAGATCAAGCGGGACAAGGAGGCTGCGGTGCCAGCGGGCGCCAGCGGGCTCCCCGAGGGCTGGATTCAGCCGCAGGTGAGACTGGAGCGTATGGACCTGATGGAGATGGAGGAGCTCCACAAAGTACCCAAGCCTGTTGTGGTGCTGCAGAAGCTTACCTTGGACGAGGTGCAGAGGTTCCTCCGGGAGAAGGAGGACCGTAATGCACGGAGCTCCAAGTCCAGCAAGAACAGGCTGTCCTCAGGGAAATCGGGGAAAGGTAAGATAGGCCCGGTCCAGCGATGCTGTTTGGCGTCGCTGCCACCGGAGCCAGACGCACATGATTCCATTTACAGTGTTTGGTCTCTCGGCATTGTGTGAGGGTGACACGGTGGGTTCAGCCCCACACGGTGCCTCTAAACATCTAACATCTCTGTGCTTTGAATGAGTGGCCAGCTTTTATTACATGCTGCAAAGCATCCAGTAAAATGTGCGTCCATCACACTTGTATGGAAAGCTGAATGGCTTTGTGTATAAGCTTATTATGGGATTGGGGAATATAACCGGGAACCGTAACAACCGTTGCTGAAGTACAACATGTATTGATTCACTTACAAAATGCACTAAAGACTGTGAAGAAATAAAAATGATCTTGCATGATTACATGTGTGTGTTGGCAATTCTCAATCCTCAGTCTGTCTCTGAAAGATATGATTTGTCTTTATTTAAATGACACAATGGGTTTTGAAGGAGGAAATGATGTAAAGGATCCTCCTTATTTCCCACTTGGATATGCGTCCCCACGTTCCCCATTCATTATCACTACCATTGCATGTATGTAGACATTTTTCTCTGTCACTACTTGGTCATTTCTATAGGCAAATGTTTCTTCTGAACCGCATCCTATTTCCCTAATGGGAGATGTTATAATTGGTGCCTGTCATTTGTTCATTGTTGTCTGGTTGTTTGATTGCCCATCTTTGGCAAGTGAGGCCGCCTCTAGCTGGTGCGCAGTTTGAGATCCCTAGAAAAGGCTGCTCTTGCAGAGAACGCTTTACCCAGCAAGCCATTGCCATTTAAGGGGTGAAAACCCAACTGTTCTGTATCTAGATGGCACTGGTCTGGGAGCTGAGTGCCCGAGGTGGCAGGTCGGTGCCCCAACCCCCCTCCCCCCAAGCTGAATGTGTGAGCACTGAACTGCTGTTTCTGGCGATGAATGAATTTCATGCCCTCTGCTTAGAAATGGGGGGAATATAGTCAGCATGGCCTGGCATGGACCGAACATTCACGTTAGGTGGTGGACTTCACTGGACCAAACAATGGTGTGGTGCCCCAGTGCCTGAAAGGGTAGCCCACTGCGTGTTGTCCTCGTAGTGGATGTGACGGCAATGTTTCTTTCTACAGCTATGAACTGAAGGGCGAAATCCTAAAATAACACAAGGCTTTTAAGGAAATGTAGAGGGAGTCAGGGGCTAATTTCTCTTCCTTATACCTCTGTGCCGGGGCTCTCCTTTATTCACGGTTCATTGCCTTCATGCGGTCACATGTATGTTTCAGACATATTTTTTCTGATGGACATTTGCCTTGTTTCAAAGAACCATTTGTGTATTTGAGCTGCTAATGATGGGGCGGGACACCTGGAGAGGCAGGCGGAGTACTGAGAAGAGCAGACCGTGGCTTCAGCCCGTGTAACCATTAAAGACCTGGCTTTGTGACCGAGCCCCTGTTTGGACTCTTAGATGAAAAGCTCTGAGATCCAATGGTGAATGGCTTCAGTCGTTAGTGCTGCGCAGTCGGTGGTCAGGCAGAGCAGCTGCAGTCAGCTCTGCTCGCTGTCGCACGACGCCTATGACTCCAGCTGTCCCTCTCATCATCATGACAGGAAACCTGACTGCTCTTGTCTCCAAGTGCGCTGTGTCTGTGGGTGGGTGCTCTGCTCTTGAGGGGGGGTTCTGAATAGTTACCCATGTGTTAAGATCATTGAGCTGTTATCGCTGCTGCTGTGTTGTCAGTCTACCAGAAAAAAATAACGTCCTGATCCAGGGATCCCCAATTGTGGTCCTGAGAGACCCCCAGTCTGAGACAAATTGTAGATTTTCCTGCTTAGCTGCATCTGCTAAACCTGGCAATTGGTTGGTGACCTGAATAATCTGTGTTTCAGCTTGGAAATCTGCAATCTGTGTTGCAGACTGGCCATAAAGCACTGGAATTGGGGACCTTGCTCTAATCAGTAGTGTGCCCATTCTTGCTATGTAGCAGGCTAATGGTTTATTCAGCAAGGTCAAAGGTCAGTGCCACCCAGGTTTTCTCAGCTGGCCATGTCTTAGTTTGTCACATTTCTTAATCACACTAGCATCTGGCTGCTTCTCAGGTCATCTGGTTACAGCAACCGTTAGCTTATGACGCAGTGAGGTTGCGCCCTCTCTCCCATTAGGATGTGGAGCCCTTCCACCAGATTGCCATGTGATGATGCACAGCAGCAGTGAAATGGCGTTCTGATCACACGTGTCACTTAGCGCACTGTCGCTAGCATACATAGAACACTGGATGCTTAATCTTGGAAGCATGCTGCAGTGTTGACAGCATAAAGGGATAATTTTGGGTGCACAGTACTGGAATAAAGCAAGGAATTCATTTGCTCCAGGCTGAATGGCTCTTAGCAGAACCCTTCTTGGCACTTGTAATTTCCAGGTTTCCTGTTGCAGTCCATTTCCTTAAAGGCCGTGACTGTGTTATGTTTGCTGCACATGTGATTACCTTTACATAGTTCTAATTAACAGTCAGAGATCGCATTAACATGGAAAGATATTAAACCCCCAAAAAACTGAAATTCCTAAATACTGCTATTGCCAATTTTTTCAGCTTTAGATGTGCAATAATTTAAAGTGCATGGTGTGATTTTGAAGTAAATCATCCTCTGATGACTGAGGAAGGAGGGGGAAGGCAAAGGCCGGTGAAATTTGTTGAGGAACTGGATGCTCCATGTGTTCACTGGTGCTGGGATTTGCAGACTGCCAGAAGAATTTTAAACTGGCATTTTTTTAATCCCATGACATACTGTGAAGGGAGACTTTTATTCAGTGTCATCCTTTCCCAATCGTTTATTCCAATTATTTTTTAAGATGAAGATTAAAAGGAAGACCTGGGCCAGTTTGACATTAATTTTTCTAATAAAAGTGAGCTGTGGTGGACAGAAGGGTCATTTACCCTTGAAATATTAGTTAACCCATCAGTTAACGGTTTAAAGAAATCTGGGCGCTTTGTTTGTGGAAACTGTTTGCATTTGTAGAATACCATCAGTGTGTGAAGGGCAGACTTAAAATGAATGGCCTATATTTAAAATGTTATATTAAGAATTAACCTAAAAAGTCACTAGAGCAGTAGTAGGAGAATTTTATTTTTTTATGACAATATGAAGCGCTCAGGTATTGAAGTCAGTCATTTAACCATTCTAATTTAATATAACGACTGTTTACTTACTCTTCAGCAGAAGGGGTTAATTGTTTTGAGGGTAAATTTGTAACTTTTGTCCACTGCAATCCCCCACAAAAAACACTGGATTTTTGCTTCTTATAAATTCTTTAGATTATGACTCTCCTGAGATGTCTGTAGTAAATTCTGGGTTAATTTATCATATTTTGGTGGGTTAATTTCTGGATGCTATTGCGAGCTCTGATTGATTGGACCACATTTGTGAACTAGTGTTATGTTTTTTTCCAGCCAGTCGCACATGACACCAGTGGTCTGTAGCCTCACTGTTGCTGGGTTTCCCGCTCGGCCAGGTCAGCCAGAGATGTGGCCTGAGATTCATGACCCACAGTCTCCCTCACAGGTGGGATGGACCAGTCCGTGTTGAAGGAGCTGCCCCCAGAGCTGCTGGCGGAGATCGAGTCCACCATGCCACTGTGTGAGCGGGTCAAGATGAGCAAGCGGAAACGCAGCACGGCCAAGTACGCGGAGGTCAGCTCTGAGGAAGAGGACAACCA
>JAABNY020000039.1:5517926-5538461 GCA_015164015.2 Brevimyrus niger
CAAAAGAGCCGTCTTCAGTTAACTGTGTCCAGACAGCTACCTTTGTGTCTCCAGGAGAAATGTGCTTAAAGGCAAGGAGAAGGACCGGAAGAACGGCTCAGGGCAGAAGCTGCAGGAGAAAAGTGAGGAAGAAGCAGCATCCAGCTCAGCCATCAGCGAAGATGAAGACAATGATGACGACGACGTCGTGGTGGTACGGCGACCAAAGAAGCCGAAACGGGCAGCTGTGGACTCGGACTCGGAGTCCGACATGGACCTGGGCACTGAAGACGTGGGCTGGGTGATGGAGCGCCTTTCGGGGAACCCCACGCCGCTGCTGGACTTCGCCAACGCCTCCCAGGGCATCTTACTGCTGCTGGTCCTCAAGCAGCATCTGAAGGCCCTCTACGGCTTCTCAGACAGGTACCGCTACCGCCAACGTGTGGCTGCTGTCATTGCCACACCGCATGACCCGGCGTCATTGGTTTGGCTTGAAACCTTTATCCAAAATGGCTCAGCTTGCCCAAGTATGCCTGCGACAGAGTTATCATGGACGCCAATAGCTGACCACCTTTAGTTTTCTTCCAGCAGCCTGTATTTTCTTCAATGCTAAGGCAGCCTGGATAATGGTTATGATTCCTGTTAAACATCTAACATTTGTCTGCTTGGCTGTATGTTTGCCGTAATGAAAGATTGTCCCAGAGTACGAGTCCTTGTGTTTCACTCACCACACACAAATCTGTCTGCAGTAAAATACAGAAATACTCGCCCACTGAGTCTGCCAAGGTGTATGACAAAGCCGTCAACAGGAAGTCTAACGTACACTTCAGTCCTCGCCAAACCATCGAGTTCCTGTCCAACGATGTTGCCAATGCCATGCTGACTGAGGAAATCAGGCGGAAGATCATCAAACAGTACCTGGATGTAAGGAGCTTGACTTTGAACGTAGCAGAGGCAGGCCAGTTGGTTCTGTAACAGGCCTATCAGTTGTGGTTTTTGAAATGTTGTCGTTCATTGGGTTATATTGAAATAATTCAAAATATCAGAAATTGGTGTTTTTTCAGGTGAATGAGGCACCATTAATCAGAAAAGTGAGAATTTCTGGTGGTTTGTGTATCTGACCAGTGGAATAGTCGCTCTGGTTGACCCCCGCCTCTCCTTTTAGTTCAAGTTATTGATGGAGCACTTGGACCCAGATGAGGAGGATGAGGAAGGGGAGGCTTCGGCCAGCACCAATGCTCGAAACAAAGCTATCAACGCACTGCTGGGTGGCTCCAGCCCAAAGAACAGTGCCGCAGTTGACACGGAGGACGATGAGAGCGACGGCGAGGAAAGGACCCCAGGGGTGAGATGTGCACTGTCCACGACTGATTCACCGAATTGATTTAATGATAGTCACATACAAGTTCTTCAATTATGTTGGATTCATACCAATGTTTTGAGGTTCTAGGTATCTGTTCTAAGAACCACTGACCTAAAGAGAATGTGGAGTTTCTGGGTTTGACGTCTGTCTTCCTGCGTTCATAGATGAAATTTAGTGTAGACACTTTTCTGACTCCCTAAATCCTCTTTCCACAGTCGTCCCGGAAGTCAAAAAAGGGCGGAGATTCAACTGAGGCATCCGGCCACATGAATGAGACTGTGGAGGCCATGGACGTCATCGCCATCTGCTGCCCCAAGTACAAAGACCGGCCGCAGATCGCCCGGGTCATCCAGAAGACCAGCAGTGGCTACAATGTACACTGGATGGCTGGGTCTTACTCAGGCCCCTGGGCCGAGGCCAAGAAACGGGACGGACGCAAACTGGTGCCTTGGGTGGACACCATCAAGGAGTCGGACATCATATACAAGAAGATTGTCTTGACGAGTGCGCACAAGCTGACTAACAAGGTTGTGCAGACTTTGCGCTCATTGTATGCAGCCAAGGACGGGACTTCTAGCTAATGAACTCCATTTTCCCGTCACTGTCAGCCCTCAACAGCCAAATGACACTAGGAATCCAACCTTTTTCTAAACCCACCACACAGACGCAAGATTATCAGACACTACAAGGCCTTGAAATGCAACTTTCTGGCAAAAAAAAGAGCAGGACTGTGAAGTAGGTCTGTGAAGGTGTCCGTCGCCGTGTAACAGGACACATCACAGTGAAGCAGAAAGCTGAACCAAGACTAAAATCCTGAAGGAAATGTTTGGGAAACATTGTGTGGGAACCTCCTTCGCTGTTGTGCAGCAGAACCCCTGGTCTTTTGATTTCTACTCCCACTGTATCATAGTTTAACACAAAAACTAAAATGTTTATATCTCGGAAAAAGATTTCTGTTTAAAAAAATAATAATAAACTTAAAGTGAATGTTGGAACTTAGTCTGTTGATGTTCTTAATAAAAGTGGTCTTGGAGTTTAACCTAGCGCCGGACGGCTTTCTTTAGCTTAGCTTATTTTCTTGGGAAAGCTGTTTTTATTTTTTATTTTCCTTTTGTTTGTCCATGCTGTACAATGGCAGAGTCTCCTGGATATAATTTATTCTGTTTTAAAGGAAGCATGCAGTATCTGTGGCCTACCTGCAGGGGGAGTTTTTGTAAATGTAGATTTTGATGTATTAGGTCACCCTAGTTAATGAGGGAAAGGGATCCCCAGCACTTCTGGTGGAACAAATACTGCAATAAATTTTCTACTTCTCTTTGTTACTTTGTTGCATTCGAGTTTTTTGTGCGCAAACTTCATATAAAAATTGCATTAACAGTTGTGATTATGTACAGATAAAACACACCACTACAGAAGGGGCAGGAATTTGAGGTGTGGTTCAATTATTAATTGGGCAAATGTAATTCCCATAGAAAGTGAAATTGAGTTGCCATGAACAGAAACTTTACCTACATCCTATCCAGTTTTCTCGGTTAGTGTTACACACCCCACCATCAACCCCACACTTTCCTTGTGAATGATCACAACGTGTGTTGTACTGACTCGGATCGAATATTTAAATTCATGATGCTTTTCTGCCCCCTGGTGGCAGACTGCACTTAAAAAAACCTCACACTTGGATTTTCCTGTATTCTTATCCTAATAAAATAATTGTCCGACTTACCAATGCAACAATTTAATTGTGTTGCATTAACGTTAATTTTACATTCATCCATTGATTAATTATAAATTTGCATTTTACTTAAACTGAATACTCTGTATTGAAAATTTAAATTTAATTTACTACATGTACAGTGGTACCTCAGTTCTCAAACTCATTAGAACTTGAATTTAAGTCGATCAAACCCTTTCGAAAAAAAATACCTAGAGCTCGATCTGAATCTCAGAAGTCAAACCGTGAATGCTTCTAGCTAAGAACTTGTAGGCGCAAGTTGTGAGTCATGCGGCATGTCTCTCAGTGGAAATAAAGGGTAAAGCGTCAGTCAGCCTCGCATTCGCTGTGATAACACCATGCATGTTTACACTAACCGAAAACATATTTAGACAGTAAAAATATTTTTAGAAAATGATACAGGAACAGTATTATATAATATAATACATGTAAAAATAAACAATTCTTATTATTTTTCTATTAACAATAAACCAATAATACGTTTTATTATAATAATATTGTGTCCAGCAGGGACGGAACGGAGACAAGGGTGCAGACGTCAGGGTATCAGGGAATACTGGGTTTAATTACAGGTAAGGCAGGCAAACAGCACACGGACAATACAATGACAGGACTGGGGAAACAAACTGATACGCGGACAAATACAGTGGGCTAATGAAAACTAGAAACAGCTGATCACACGGTAATTCCACACGGTGTTAACGAGGGGGCGTGGCTCACGGAAGGGGCGGACGATCGGGCAGGACACATCATTTGGATACATTTATACACAGCTCGAACTTTTTAGGATTCTATCCGGAGTCTTGAACGGGTTAAATTCGAGTTCTGAGGTACTTCCTATTCCTTTCTCGTTTCAAAATGTAAGTTCATGCTCGCGTTGCATTTTATATGGGTACGCTCTTGAAGTGTGTCTCTTCCTAATGAATGACAATTTGGTTCAGACCACTTTCTGGAAATGTAAACGGCAGTTTAAAAACGAATCATCAATCTTGTGACCGCTTCTTCCATGCAAGTTCGCGTGGAACCAAGGCATAGGTCAGAAGGCTTAAGACGGGCATCCGAGTGTGTGCGGGTTTTCGCTGCAACTCAGGCACGTGCACAGGTGGGGCTCAACCTGTGCAGAGCACATGCCCTTTTTGTAAGTACACACGGAAGTGCCCTTTTTTTGTGGGGAGGTTTTTTTTTTAAAAAAAAAAGCAATGCTATTGGTAACCCTTTACATCTGTTTGTATTTTTAACAAATATTTAACCAATTAAAGGTATTAAAAAGCGCATCTCCTAGAACCGCTCAAACTGTCAGTCAAACTTAACAACTCCGCCTCTGAGCGCCGCGAACTTACGTTTCAGCACATCAGAAACAGTCATGAAGCAGAAGCAGATGAACGTCTTCGTCTTGTAATGGTAAAATATCTTGTTTGAATAAGTGCAACGTTGTCTTTATGAAATACACACTAGTATGTCTATAAAGGTTCATATAGTGCATCACCACACCGATGTGATGTTGACGTAATGACATTAATGATGGACAAATTGCAGACATTCGCTGGTCAAAAACCCGCGGTGTAACTGCATTTGAGTTTGACACAAAGCATCCGAGTGATCTTTGTCAGCTAGGTAAAATATATTATAAGAAATTTCTATTTTGATTTCATGGCTATCTGCTGAATGTGCTGATGCATGTAAATTACATTATGTTCATCATATTATGAATTTCATCATATTATATAGCCTATGGTCACACAACATGGTAGGTTAAAGTTTACGACGCTATTATATTATGCATGTGTTTGGTGGCTAGATTTTTTTACAATCTAGTATTGTATACTCCCCGCTCGTCTTCACATGTATAAACATAGAAAAACATGGTTTACTACTGTAATAATGTTGTATTAAAAACACATGAGAATCACCAGGTCACTGCGCATTTCATATATTTTATCATGCAGAATGTAATCTGCATGTATGCAAAGCAAAGAAAAAAAAATGAACATCTTGCACGACTAAATAACAGAGAGTACACAAACACAGAACAAATAATACACAGGTGGTGGAGGGGTTGGGGGGTGCTCTTTTTTCAGTTTCAGCACATGCCCCTTAAAAGGTCTGTGCACAGCCCTGCTGCAACTCCCTAATTAGATTACTAATCAGAGGACTGATTGGCTGAAGAGTCCTCACACCTGGGTTTGAACAGCTGACCTACAGGTTATCCCAAATCCCTGCATACACACCGGCATGCAAGATTAGGCACCCCTGGCTTAAGACATGCTGGAGTGAATGCCTGTTCATAACAGGGCTCACACACTATGGGTGGCTCACAGAACGAGCTAACAATGTGTGTAAACTCGCGCAACAAAATGAGGACGTGCAGCGTTTACACAAACACAGGAACGATCCCTAATGCTGGAAGTTGCTGAATTGCCACATCTTTTGCACATCTGCTTTTTCGGTAGCCAGAGGCGTTGGTGGTATAGTGGTGAGCATAGCTGCCTTCCAAGCAGTTGACCCGGGTTCGATTCCCGGCCAACGCAGGTTGTTTTTGAAGTTCAGCGGCTTAACACATAGCTTAATTCCTTATGTTCCCAACATCTCGGAGTGATAACCAGAATAGCCCCAGAATTACCTATATGAGTTTAACCTATGAAATTCCGATGAAGCTGTGCGATAACGACAAATGCTGCCAATCCAGAAACGATGGGTGAGTAATCAACTTCAAACATAGGCAACATAGCATATTTTGGTTTTTGGTTGGTTTAGTGGCTAGCGTCGGTTTTGAGCAATACCCGTGAGCCATCGCCTAAAAATATAATTTAATAATGAAAATAACAAGAGAATACAATATACAATACAGAATTTAACGGTTAATGTATTTCCCAGGACGTTGATGTTTCCTCTTTCCTAACAGATGCGTTGGTGGTATAGTGGTGAGCATAGCTGCCTTCCAAGCAGTTGACCCGGGTTCGATTCCCGGCCAACGCAGCATCTTTTTCAAGCAACAAAATCCATGCCATGTGGCAGTCCATAAATACAATATCAAGCTGGGAATTAACATTTCTTAGTTTAATGGGATTTTCAGCATTAAACCATGAATATTAGGACTAAAAGTAGCCCGTAGTATCTGAAAGACTGGACCGAGCCGCACACCCTCTTTCTAGCAATGCTCAGTGAGCCTGCGGGTAAAAGAGGATTTTGAACGCAGGTGGCGTCAATCTGCGCTCTTCTTTGTCAATGACTTAGTAATTTAATAGCACATTGCACACGGGAAACTTCACCATAACGATTGTAAAAGCTAGCTCAAGTTAGTCTATAAAACATGTTCCTCTATATAAGCCACACTAAGAACTGAACCGACGAGAGAAACGCCCAGATGCCAAGTCAAGAGCTGCTCAAGGTAGGCAACTAGAAACCTGTAAGGAAACTTTAAACATAAGTTTTCAGTAATTTTTTCAAGACTTAAATACTTCAGAAATTAAACAATGGAATTCCTCATGGAAAACAACTGTATGGTTTCTGTTAAACCCAGTACCGCCAAAGACACGTTCGCGTTGGTGGTATAGTGGTGAGCATAGCTGCCTTCCAAGCAGTTGACCCGGGTTCGATTCCCGGCCAACGCAAGCAATGTTTTTGTAACATTAGTCAGGCATTACTGATACTGTACTGCCGTCAAAGCAAATTTATGAGTTGAAGCCTGTGCATTGCATTCTAGCCATTAATTGATCATGATTTCCTGCTGCATTTATAAATAAACTCTTTTTAACACATAGCACACCTTAACTACGGCTGCTGGTGCTGCTGCACATGGCACTATTTATCTACTGTGCTCGTCCATGTGTGATGCATGTTCTGACCCCCTGGGTTCTCTGCCTTCCTTCATACATATCTGGATGGTGCTTGGGGTGGACATTATTTGAGCTGGAGTTCTGGTTCAGTGTCATGGAGGGGTGACATAATGGATGTGACCTACAAACTGTAATATTGTGGGTACAGCCTTCAATCTGCCACCTTACACAGACTCATCGATGGACTTTGGCTTTGCCCTTGACCACAGTCTACACTTTGCATTAAGCAAGCAAGCCCACTCTCTTTTTGTATAATGTTAGCATTTTTTTTTCTCCTTACTTAGGAGTTTTTGGTTCATGTCCTCCATTGTCACCTGAAATGAATCTGGATGTGGTGGAAGGTCATGCGACTGTATCACAATTATTATAATATCAGATCGAACGGACAACAAAGTTGGCGGTATGGGCACACTGTTGGCCCCATGTCAGTAGGCCGTGGCAATCCCCCCCCCAGGGCCTGTATAAATGTGGTGATGTGGTTGAAGGGCCGTTGTATCCTCTCCTGCGGCAAGTTGTCCCACAGCTGTTGTAAGGGTCCCCCAAATCACTACCAGAGATGACCAGTCATACCCCATGGCTCCCCACACCATGATGTCATACCCTATGGCTCCCCACACCATGATGTCATACCCTATGGCTCCCCACACCATGATGCCAGGAGTAACGCCGGCGTGTCTCTCCACAACATTGGCAGGATTGGTCCTCTCCCCTTGGCATTGCTATACACACACACAGGACAGTCATCCATTGTAATGGAGAACTGACATTCATCACTGGACATGGTACGACGCCGCTCATCATCAGTCTATGTCTGCCGGTTATGGTGCCACTCCAAACGCAGCCATCTCTGCACTGGTGTTAATGGCAGCCTATGCATGGGACAGTGAACCCGTATTCTGGCTGATGCTAGTCATCGAGACTCGGTGCGGGATGACATGGGGTGTCATGGAGAGTCCAATACCTGTGTCAAGATGGCAGGCAATGATTTCATTGGTTTCTGTAATGCTTGGTGCCCAATATGATGAGCCTCTCTTGGTGTGGTTGGTCTTGGGTGACTAGAACCTTGATGACGTGTGTGGGTGCCCTCACATGCCCATTGATTCCAACATCAGGCAACTGTGACACCTGCATGCCCCACATGCCGGGCAATTGCACGATATGACCCCCCGATCTCATGCAAACCCCCAATGTGACCCCTATCAAACTCCTGCTAATGCTGCTAATGCTGTCTAATGCGTCTATGGCATCCTCTGTGTTTGCTGACTAGCTCCTTGCAAATTGAAACATTTACATACCCATCACTCGTCTGCACGTGTACCAAATTACATCCAAAATGGACCATTACGTCTGGGTGCTATATTTTATTCGTCACTAAGTGTATTAGAATAAACATTTTTAATGGTTACATTAGTGCACATATAGATTTGATAAGTATGCATGTATAGTAATTTTATATATATGGCACCTATAACATCAGAAAGACAAGTAACATACTACATTTTAAAAGTAAGTTAAAAAAAAATCACAATAGTGAATTGAATAGTATATAGTATAATAGTATATTGGGGCCACCTTGCGGCAAAGTTCATATCGTATTTTTCTTTTACTAAAAGAAACCGTTTTGTGTTACTACGTGTCCTCAAATGGCACAGAACTTAAAGTTTACTTAAATGATTTTCTGGATTAACCGTTCAGCGTTGAAAGAGAATTGTAAATCCACCTTTAATTGCACGCATGATTTATTTTTTATACTTTCCATTTTTAGATCAGAAAATTGTCGAAGAAAAAAAAATAAAAATAAACACATCACATAAACACTTTATTCTTCTTTCAACAGACACTTTATATCGTACTTACCAAGACGGTGGATATGACGGTATTCCCCTTTATGAGTTATACAGTGTTACTATAAAAGCGAATATCTTTATTGGCCAAACCACTTTAATCCATTGATTAAAGGAGGAATATAAAAATTATAAATGATATAGAATTACAAAAAGTTCGCGATCTACCACAGATCCATCAAAAGACTAGGGGGAGTTTGCAAACCCTACCGACTATTTACAAGGTAATAAATCTGTAATATACACGTAATGTGTGTGCATGTGTGAGCAGACTTGTCTCGAAAATCTCACTCCAGCCAAGTGACCAAAGTCTGCAACCCTGTTATCAGTGGCAATTATTCTATCCTTCATGTTTCTACCGCATTTTCGCGTTTCATGAACTGCACAACGCTGACCGCTAGATGGCAGTAAATGTGCGCACTCCACCTCTGTAGCCATCCCTGTTTCATCCATTTACCCTTGTCGTGAATCGCTCTTTAGGGTGGGAGACACAGACGTGATCGACCAAGTAACCTAAGGGAAGAAGAACTGAAATGATATAATGGAGATGATATTGCTCTTTAACTTAAAATGAAAACATTATTGTTTCGAAATCAGTAAAATGTTAACTTCTGAGTTTTTCCTTTGAACATGATTTGGTAGCAGAGGCCTGCCCACATATCAAGGTCCTGCAAAACACACAGAGTGTGTCTTACAGATTTAATTTTATTGCTTGCTGGACAAAAGCAGGACCGTTTACTCCCCGTCCAACTAAAGCGGAATACCTCTGCTTTAGCTTCAGGGGTACCGGTCCCCACGTAGGGGACGTTCCCAGTGAGTGGTGTCGTGACACCAGAGACAACGGTTCCTGTGGCAACAACATAGGGCATTGGGCCCATTCCGGCCTCTACTGGTTCTGTGGCTCGGAGAAGTTACTCTTTAGAATGCCCCTCAGCGGCCACTGGGTATACGCCATGGTAAGGGTAATGGCGCCGTTAGTCCTGATAGGAGAACGCCCCGATAAACTAGAGGTCACTACTGGAGCACCAGGCGGGAGACTGGCTGGGGAACAGCGGAGGCACGTACTGAATAGACACAGACGCGGGGCGCCCAACTTCGACCCCACGGTAAATTCCCCCACCTACATTGGCGTTATAGGAATCCCAAGAGGAGTCCCAGATGAATTTTAGTTTGCTGACCAGGTCGCTGCAGGATATCCGCTGCAGGATATATTCCCCATAACTCTCAACAAAAATATCGACCACATTAATTATGTACATTATAATATTTTGCCCCTGTCCAATCTTACTAGAGACGCAGTGGCAGGCCTGGCAGAACAATTAGGACCTACCTCCCTGATGGAGGTGCAAAACCGACTTGCATTAGATATGTTACTGGCTGAAAAGGGGCGAGTGTGCGCTTTGTTTGGGGAAGTATGCTGTACTTTCATTCCCAATAACACAGCACCTGACGGCTCAGTGACTAGGGCACTTGAGGGTCTCCGGATCCTCTCCAAAACAATGCATGAGCATTCCGGGACCAGTAACATCTGGGATGCTTGGCTGACGTCGGTG
Organism: Brevimyrus niger; assembly: GCA_015164015.2. Lineage (NCBI taxonomy): Eukaryota > Metazoa > Chordata > Actinopteri > Osteoglossiformes > Mormyridae > Brevimyrus > Brevimyrus niger. The sequence continues at coordinate 5,528,234 of JAABNY020000039.1, forward strand.
TACGGACAGTGGAAAGGCTTAATGAGCTCGCTTTTAGTACCTATGGCTACTTTTTCTGCAATTTTAGTTACTTGTGGATGTTGTTGTATTCCCTGCCTGCGCGCACTGTCAGTTCCTCTCATCACTACTGTGGTAGAGAAGCGGGATGACACCTATGCGCAGAGGATGCCTCTCCTGGCTGTTGGGCAGGAGAAGGACAGAGACCCTCTGGACAGTTTTAAACAATACTTCCCCCGCCATTAGGGTGATCTCCTTGCGGAGATCAAAAGGGGGAATGCAAAATTTTACAAATACGGCAAAATATTACTAATCAACATAATCAGGGTGATCTCCTTACGGAGATCAAGAGGGGGAAATTGAGGGAATGATAAGGGGAGCGACAGAGAGGTGGCCCTCATGTATCTTTGGCCTTCTAGTAAGATCAGTACAAACCGGCTAACCAGAGCAAATGTCAAACATGTGGTTGTCACGTAGAAGGAAGGTACCTAGAGAAGGGGGGGGGGCGATCCCCAAAAGGGCTATAAAGGGACTGAGCTAAAATGTATGGTTGAGCCTCTTCCTGCACATGCTGTTGGATGGACGCTCCCTGATTGCAATCGGTTAAATAATAAACCAGTGACTCTCTCCACGTCTCTGCTGTGAATCCCTTCTGATCAACGGACCCGGTGGAGACAGTGTACTCCAACAACCTGCCCTGACTATAGCGCAGGTTCTATATGCAGTCAAGCTACTAAAATAGGTGATTTTAGTTTCTTGGTAATTACACCGTGTTCTGCCACAGCTTTATTTAGTTTGCATTGTTTCATATGCTGTGCCTCGGTTGTACGCCTTGCTTTGCTCCCCCAATATCCTGCTTATTCACGCCTCTAACTATAGTAGTTGCTCCGTCCGTCACCCCCTCGTCGCCCCAGCCGAGGACTTATTGCACACAGACTATGCAAACACCCCTTTCTCAGACCTTTTTCCGTAATGCGGTCCTGCTGTAGGACGTGTCCCAAATCAAGCCCACTTGCATTTGTACTGTAACATTTGTTATTGGTTTTCGTGATTGTGAAATTGAGCTCAGATAAGCTGAGGGAGCGCAGGAATGCAGTTAAGCCCTCCGAAGTAGTGTAATACAATTTGCCAATGTCATGTTTATTTAAAAGATGTATTCCCAGTAGTGGAGCTGTGCATACTGAGTCATTATTAAAACTACATAGACAAACCGTTCAAGAGTAAAAAGTGTGTTTGTCGCAAGTTGTGACAGTTGTTTGTACAGTAGTATGGATATAATGAGGTAAACCATCGCAATAGAAAGACAAGTGCAAAAATAGCAACTCAGTACAACAGTGGTGTGCAGTTCGGCTGCACTGAGTACTTGGCTTATTAACCTCTGAAGTGGTCCTGGAAGTAAAAATGGGTTCTACCTGGTACTAGCTAGGTGTACTCAATGAAAGTGTACTTCATAAATGCCCCCCCCCCCCCCACCAAAAAAAAGACCTTTGCATTTATGTGATCAAACTTATCAAACATTTACCTTGTTTCAAATGGCTGAATGCCGCAATGTATTAAAAATAGGGTCACAATTCTCCTCATCGACCTTCTTCACCCGCAAACAGTGCTGTTCTCATCTAGTCGAATCTGACGTGTACGTATTGGTGCATTGCAGAACATCTTGTGGCCATATTTGAACAGTCTACTGAAAACCTGCAAGCAGAACATACTTGCTGTCACGAAAGCTTGAGTTATTTCATTTTGACCTTTACGGCTGAAAAACAGATGCCCAGCTTGGGCCGTCCAGCACAGATACTGGGAATGTATGCCAATGGCTTTGAAGAGTAATGGCAGAGAATGTACAGGAATGGGAGACTGAAATCTTTGTGGGACACGCAGAAAATACAGCAGATATTATGGGCAGGATTATTGTCAGTTATAAAATGTTTCCAAGTGTACATTTTCAAAATAATATGTTAATTGGTTTTATAGTGTCTGGACAGACCTATGATAAAACATTGTGCTGCTTCTCATATTGATTCGCTTTTTCAGGGCTAAACAGGACTAAAGGTTTAAAATGATGACTTCAGACTTCATTACATGCACGTCATAATTTTGTAATTCTTTTTCCTATCAAAATCAGTATAATTCCTTGTGTTCAGTGAGAGTGAGCCTTGCGCTTTTCCCCTGACACCCTGTTCCACACGATTGCCAGCAGCCCGAGGCTGAATGGACTTGTATTTACTTATGCTGCATTCCATTTAGCTTGCACGTCGGAAGTCGCAGCTGGGAATGACGTCCCAGCTGAGTTAGCCGTGTTCTAGTACAAGCTGGAAAGTCAGTTCTAGTTAGGTTGATTGTTAGCCGTTGTTATCAATGACAATTAATGATAACGCATTACGCAGTGTTTTGTGCATAATAACACCGCCTCATACTAAGACCGTCCTTAGATAGAGGCTAGGCAGTACTGTATGTACAAATAAGACATAAGTGCTAATAAACAATATATAATTACTGTTTTCAGTTATGTTGATGAAGGGTGCAGACATCTTGAATTCTGAGGTTGTGGGTGCAGAGGTTCCACTGACATTATGGATCTCTGACTATTCCAGTTGAAATTTCTGGCCAGGAACTCTGAAATTCCAACATCCCAGTTCAAATGGAACACAGCATTAGTGCTTGGCTGTGTGACCTCTCTGATGTGGTCCAGTTCCTGCTGGCCAGAAGAGGGAACTCTTTCCTCTATACTAAATTAAATTCCAGTGTGGGTTACTGTATATGGTGCTGTTTTTATAATACAAGTTCTTACCGGTTGGAGCATCGATAAATAGATATTGCATTTCCCTTTCGCAAAGAGCGTTAACTGTGGCAACATGATTGTCTATTACTCAGTATAATAATATGATAAATTACTTTATCAACAAGATCAAAAAAATATGATCTGAGAATTAGCCTCCGCGGGCAAATGTGACTTCCACCTGCCCCAGAGAGGGAATGGCACATGTCATATCTACAGTCACTGCACCCTCAGCCTGTTCCGACACCAACTCATCTGTCCAGAATCAATCAGGTGTCTGACAGATCCGAGTGGGAAATCTGTGGGGTGTTGTGGTTCCACCTCAAACACAGAATGACACAGAAATTCAACATTTTAACCAGAACCTGGGACGGTCCCTTACGCCACCCTGTGTGACTGTGGCTTAACAGGCCTTGACTAACATTGCCTTTTCTCTGTGGTACTACTACTAAACACATTGCTGCTCTATTGAAATAAGGAAACTAAAAATCTGTTATCTGTTACACACACACCAGAGTACCCTCCGCATTGCATGGACCAAGTTCAGATTTTCTCTGCTGAGATCCAGAGATCCATCTATTCAAAATGCCAAGTCTCCTAAACATATCATTCTTCACCTCCTAGTTTAATTTTTTTTCAGTGGTTATTACCCAGCTGAGTTGATAGTCTTTTCCTCACCAGAGCTCCACCTTCTCGCACCATCGTCGGTCTTGCCAATCCTAAGGTGCCAGTGGGTGGGGCTTCCTGTCCAAGAAAAGCAGGCTACTGAGTGATGGGGGTGGGGGGGTGACTCATGCAGGGGCTCTGCCGGAGCTTATCTCCCCATTCTGAACCCCCCCCCCCCCCCCCCCCCCCCCCCCCCCCCCCCCACACACACACACACACACCTTGGGGTCACACAGAGACCACAGACAATAACCAGGCCTCAGAAAAAAGTGAGAACTTCCCTCGCTCAGAGTCCTGATGAAAGCACCATTCTTCTGAGGTTGGGTCCATGGCCGACATGGTTTTATTGGTCCAGTCCTGTCATTTTGTTGATTTAGGCACTGCAAGCATGAAAGTGCTGAAGTTATGAAAAATCTCCCTGTCTGGCCAATGAAGATCACTAGGGTTTTTGGGAGCCTAACACCATGACTGTATCGTTCAAGTTGCAGCCAGATATTCTTCAACGTACATTGGCAGGAAATGAAAACTGCGGGCCATTATGATTGCCGTCTGTACCTTATTTTATAGATGCTTAGCAGATTTTATCCAAAGTGACTTGCAGGGCTCATAACTGTTGACTGAACATCCCGATAGCGATTGTTGTTTTACTCAGAAGCAGTTTTGGTTTGGGGCCCTAACGTAGGGATGGGCACTGGTTTCTTTAGTCAAAGTCTCTTTTCCAGAAAGACCTGCTGCAGATTAAGAGCATCGACACTGGGCAGCAAAGGAAGAAATAATCTGTTCTTCCAAACACTCGTCCTGGTCAAAATCGTGGGAGAAACCCATCAAGTTATTGCTCTGATAAATGTGTATGCCACACCATCCATCCATCTATCCATCCATTCATCCATCCACTTTCTGAAACCATTCATCCTGTTCAGGGTCGTGGGGGGTGCAGTTCCTATCCCGGAGCCTACGGGCGCAAGGCAGGGTGGAGGTATCATACTGAACCAAGGCCGCCGCTAAGGGGGGGGGAAAGTTGGGACAATTCTAAGGGCCCACGCCCTTTAGAGATCTGCTTTATTAATAATAAAGGGGTCCAACCTCATATTTTGTCATAGGGCCTAAAATTGCTAGTGGCGCCCCTGTACTGAACTAATATCCAGTAACAACACATTTCTTGACCCCCTAAGCTATGAACTGAAAAAAAAAATGTTATTACAGATACAAATAAACAATAATACAATAAAATGTTTTTTTTGTTTTTTTTTGGCGTGTTCTCCAAAATACTACTGCCATGTTGATGAGTGGCAAGAAGAATAGAGGTTTGGCTGCTAAACATCTCCTCAGGACCACCACAGACATGTCATGTAGCTGTTACATTTTCCTAACATTTCATTTTGTTCACTTAATTAGTGAGTTACCTTGATAAGGTTTTGATTACCCAAACTTTGGTGTGCTAGTGGTTGACTTAGCAAGTACAAAGACACATTGGATGGTTACTTTTGAATACTGGGTTGACATGAGGAGAGGTTTTGAAATGACACACTTCAACAGACATAAAATCACAGTTTTGCACCAACACAAACACAATTTAAACATAATTTCCTTTGGCTGCCAAAGACATTTGTAGAATACTGTAGTTCCTTAGGCAACACCTCATTCACAGCACCATTTACAAACCTGGAAGTGTCACTAAACCAACATGCCCTGGCATGCTAATCCGTGTCTTCAGCCACTCCTGTCAGTGGTAAAGTTTGCATCTTGTATATTCTTTGATTCAACTACTCGTCCATACTGCAAACATGCCAAATACAATTCCCTCTTCCTCAGACACTGTTGGAGAGGTTTGGTTGGCTCTGAATAATATAGAATTGTATTTTTTTGCGAAGAAAACAAATTTGCATTTCTACATTACAGTTTATATGCTTGATTTGTGTTTCATGGCATGGGGATAAATGGCTTCCTTCACGTGTATCAGACAAATAGTAAAAGTCACGTAGGGTAACCCAGCAGATTTAATGCAGAATAACTAAACAGGCACCTGTGCTGCTGTCCTGTGGCCTGTTCAGGGTTAAATACAGAACAGAGTGACACGCTAATCAGAGCAGGTGTCTCAGTGTGATTGAATGACCGGTCACGTACGCGTGTACTTGCGCGAAGGATATTGAACCCATTACACTGTATGCATTTAACAGCGTGGACTGGATCCAGTCTCTGGGACACCCCCAACTGACCCCTTCCCCCCTCCCTGCCGTGTCAAGTTAAACCTGTGATTCATTACCAGTCCATCCTGCTAGCTAAATATTTACCCATCGATGTGCAGTGTAATAGGGGGTCCGGGGATGGTGGTACCAGGGTGCCGGGGGGGCCACATTTGTGGGGAAACCCTTGATGGCCCAGTGGGAGTCCAGTTATGGGAAGGTTGTTGGAGGCCACCCCTCCTGGCCAGAGAGGGAGCAGTCATAGCTGAGGGGGGGGCATGCCCTAGACTGCCCGGTCCTTCTAGTGCTCCAGGTTACATTCCAACCTTTTCACCTCGGACATGTGAGCTGTTGTCAATCATCAACGGGAAGTTCATAAGGCATATGGGTGTATTTCAGCTTCTGCTTTTTTTGAGGAACTAATACGGCTTGAGCCTTATAGGTCTCTGCGTAAGAACGCCAGCCATACACATGGTCTCATTTTCCAGGTTTTCTTCATATCTTTACATTGTTTCTTCTTTTATTCAAACTTTTTTCCGATTTCAGAAAACTCAGCAGTGTCGCACATCATTTCCAGAATTCAGCTCAGCTGTTGTCCCGGTCCTTCTCCGCTGCACCTTTGGGTTGATGTTCTCTGGATACTGTTTTAATTCCAAGGATGTTTCAATGCTCATTAGAAAGGTCCTAACATCGTCATGTTTGCTGAATTCTGGCCTCCATTCATAGTGCTGTTTAAAATTAAGTTCAGGATGAGGTATGTTTTTGTTTTTGTTAATTATTCTTCCTGATAAGTGTGTATTGCGAATTGTTTAATTAAAATCTGGATGAATTCTGGCAGCAGTCAGTATAAGCAAATATAGCATGGAAGGCCTTCGATTGCTGTTAATAAGTGTTTTTTTGAGATTACAGAAATGGCAGTGCAATGCAATATACATGAGACATGGCTTTTGTGACACTCTGCTCACGTAAATGCTTTGCGGGGTGAAGGAACGCAAATTTATATTTGGGTATGCAGAGGTACTTGTACAAGTTACCTCAAGGGTTTGTAAAATGAGCCTTTGTAAATGTCAAGCTCTTAATGTCCCTCCCTTCCAAAATGTCATTTGTTCCATTCCAAAGAAGACCACCTAGACCAAGACATGAGGGGCAGTCTGCACACTGACGTCTGGTGTGAATTTATGCCTTACCTTTGGGTGTCTGCAAGAGAATCACGTCGATGACAACCTGCTATAACTGCACTTCTGCAGAGATTGCCTAAAAACTGCACTGGATGCGCATTAACCTTTAGTATTAACCTTATTTTATGAAGCTATTAAATAAAATATTAGGTGGATATGAAAGGTCTAATTATCTAGAGTTCTAGAGATGATCAATATCTAGTGGCAGGAAAAAACATAATAATACCAGCAGATTCATATTTCGATGACCACCTGGTGTGACCATAAATATTAATGGCGAAGACCACATTCAGAGCTACTCCCTGGGCGTCAGTGTCGACGGCTTTGTTTGGATAACAATTGGGGAGCCGCACTGCTTCACAAGACTGTAGGTCCCTTGTCCTTGTGACCAAAACTTTAAGAAAAACAAAGGCTGTTAGTTTTACTCTTCGCATGTAGTCACTACCAAATAATGGTTGTAACGGTTTACCTAACAAAAGTATGGGTTCTGTGAATCTCCTTGTGCACACAAGTCACCTCCATTCCCACCTGATGATGATGACGGGCTGGAAGATAATAATTCATGGGTTGAGAATTTTTTATGGAATATATTTGGTCCTTGTAAAGAAACAGTTTCACCTTAATATCCATAAATAGAACACTCACTGTATAATTCAGGAAGTTTCACTAGGCCTGTCAATGGCAATTGCCAGAGGACTGCAATGCCAATCACCTGTTAATTGACCCAAAGGCCACAGAAAGGCGATATTCCTGCAAATGAATAATTCAGGGAGCTTCCTATAGTTCCTACCACTCGCATAATCTAGTGTAAATGTCTGTGCTGCCAACTGTGCTGACTTCCTCATACAGGAAGCAGTCTTTCTGTGTTGGTTTGCCGTGTGGTGGTCGTCCCCCTGGACGAGTGAGAAGACTTTAACCATGGAAGCTCAATCGATGAGATTTCCAATGTCTGTTTAATCCATCTCCCAGCAAAACGGGAGTGTCTGCAGGCTGATTTACAGACGGCGAGGAATGTTTACCCTGTAGGTGAACCACTGTCTGTATCGGGGAGGCCACCCGCCACTCGCCACCCCTGTCACCCCCATGTATACAGCAGGCCGGCGTTCAAGTCGGCCGATGCTTGGCGCAGTATAAACAGATTCTGACAGCGGCTGTAAACCAGTGGAGTCGAACAGGAAGTCAGACACATGCCGTCAAGTGGGATCTCTTTCCTCCAGATGCCTTTGGGGGAGCCTCCTGTGAGAACACAATAGCCTCCTTTTGGGGCTAAAATGGTGGAGACTCTCCTCTGGACCTGGCCGAGGGGTGCACTGCTTTGGATGCTGGCTGCCCTGCTTCTCAAGCTTCCAGGCCCTCCTAGCCTGGGCCCCTGACTTTGCCTTGTGAACAACTCCCAGAGACCCCTGAAATGTTCATGTGTGTTCTAAAGCATGGGGGGCGGGGTGGAGGCGGGCTTGGGAACAACGAGACAGAGGTCCTTACGAATACCGCATGGCCTGATAAAGATCTCACATGGCTACGTCTGTTGCCAGTGGCGATACCTGGACAATGTTACACATCTTAGTTTTGCTTTAGAAAAGCTCCCCCCCCCCACCCCTACCCGCCACCCACTTTCCAATCTCGCAGGCTCTCGCTGGGGAGTAACGAGCCCACCTTTGTTTGACTGTCTGGCCCCAGTCTTTTGCTACTGCTGCAGTCCTTTTGTTGAATTTATGAATGGCTGACTCTCAGTTTATTGAGGCAGAATCCTCCTGAGCTTCTTGTGCATGTCCTGAATCTGAGAAGAGACTCACAAACTGGCTGTGGTGTTTTCACAGGAAGTGAGGAGACTGGTTTAGATTAGCAGTGATGGATGTGCTTGGGGGAAACAAGGCTGTACAAAGTCAATATAAAAGAATCCAGTGCTTTTAATGTCTTACTGCTATCCCATTATTGATCACAACAGTGAACTTTTCCAAGCCTGCCTTCATATAAACACCCCGTTCCTCAACCAGGGAATGCGATGGGCCCACCTAGAACTTGGATCTAAACTGGCCTTTGGAAAGATTTCAGTGTTTCTTACACAACTTAGGACTGATAAAAGCAGATTTGTTGTCCCTGCGAAATTGCCCTTTCCTGAACTTGCTCGGTTAAATCGTAACTGTACACATGCGCATTTAAAGCTATTTCATGCCTCTGAAATGCAGTCGACATTTGTTGCAGGCAAAGTTGCACCGAAACTTTTTCTGAATGTTGTAGAAATTAGCATGAACTTGCATTTTAGTCTGGAATAAAGAGGAAATGATTTTCTCACATAAAGCTGGTCTAGGGTTTTGTGTAGAAGCCTGCAAGGTAAAGCAGCCCCTCTTTCAGAAGACATCCAGTTGAAAGTCATCTGACAGTCAGTTATATCAGTTGCTGTTAGATCAGTTGATGTTATATCAGTTGACGGCCAGGCGGTTAAGAATAGGGATTTATTACAAAGCAAATCCAATGTGTGGGGAATTGGGTGAGACACAGTACAAGCTAACCCTGTTTCTGCAGTGAGCAGTTGCTGGGTTTCATAATTGTGTGGTAGCCATTATCCTGCTGTGCTCCACTTACAGTATTTCAACTGAAGATATTGTGGTTATAGAGGTCAAATATTATGTTAGATCTTGTATCCTTGCCAATTTCTTAACTAAAAAGGGTAAGATATTCCTAAATGAATTTTTTGGTCATTATTTCGGCATTAATTATACTTCTTGAGCTTTTGCCAAATTCAACACTGCCCAGTTTCTAGAGAAAGGACACTGGATGCGTGTGATTGGTGGTATTAGGATACTGCTGCACATTGCTAACAAGGATGGGAGATATTCTGTGATCATGCTGCAGTGATCAAAAGTCCAGCTAATGGTTCTGCTGCGAGTAGGGAAAATGACCCACAAAACAAGTAAGTGTTATTAGTCCGCGTGTCTTTTTATTTGATCATATTCATATTGACAGTGTCATGTGACATTATCTGCTATGGAGTGCCAGTGGAAACCTGTTTAAAATGTGAATTAAAGGATTATCGAAGACCTTTCATTTTCAAAGAGCTGCATTTGCATTAATAGGTTAGCCGCCAAGCTAACTTTAGAACAGTCCATCATCTTGCTTCCAGCAAGGTCGGACCTAAACCGCTGTAATCGCAATTTTTTTGTCTTAGTCTAGGTAAACGTGTCATTATCCATTGAAAGGAAAGGGTGCTTTCTGCTTTTGTTACTTGGAGTGTTAACTCGCTGTCTCGTAGGACTGAGCTTAGTTACTGTTTCATCTTGGATACACACTTTATGGGGGTGTGGCTATCAAATTAACAGAATGGATGTCTCAGGACAGGGACAAACCAATCAAAGACTCAAGACTCAAGACTTTTATTGTCATTGTACAGTTGCCTGGACAACAAAATTAGGTGGCAAGACCACATAGAT
>JAABNY020000039.1:5544254-5559121 GCA_015164015.2 Brevimyrus niger
CACACCCACACTGCACACACGTTCCTCACACTCATACAGATACACACCTACACTACACGCACACTCCTCACACTCATTCAGATACACACCTACATTACACACACGCTCCTCACACTCTTACAGACACACACCTACACTACACACACACTCCTCACGCTCAAACAGATGCACACCCACACTGCACACACGCTTCTCACATTCATACAGATACACACCTACACTACACACACGGTCCTCACATTCATACAGATACGCACCTACACTACACACACGGTCCTCACACTCAAACAGATGCACACCCACACTGCACACACGTTCCTCACACTCATACAGATACACACCTACACTACACGCACACTCCTCACACTCATACAGATACACACCTACATTACACACACGTTCCTCACACTCATACAGATACACATCTCCAGTGTCTGACTTCCTGTGACATCACGTGGCACTTGCGTGTCCCGATGGACAACCAGGCATGAGGCTCTTTGTGGGGATATCAGGGGCTATTAGCAGCCATGGGGGGAGAGACAGAGAAAGCCGTCCTCGGAAGCCCCTCCACCCCCCCCTCAGAAAACATTAGCAGCTGGTCCTGCGGGGATCATGCCCTGGCCATGCAATGCAGAGTGTCTGGTCACGCTAGATGACGGCAGCAGAGGCACTCGGTAGCGTGACGGTTACAACGGCAGACTCGTGACCGCAAGGTCGGCGGCCCCGGCGCCGGGGGGGGGCTGCTGTCGTACCCCCCCCAAACAAGGCACTTAACCTGAACGCCGGCTGTCATTAAAGGCAGGGAAGACCTGTTACCAGTGACCTTTTTGCTTAATGTGCCATACAGAAGGAGGGTGAATGACTGTGTTTCTGTATGTGATCAAGTACCAGCGACAGCAGGAAGGAACCAGAATGGAAAATCATTTTATCTCAGCGTCTCCCTGTGATCTCTGATCGAGGACACTCCATTACTCAATCAATCACCCCCTCCCTGTCTGTCTCTTTGTCATGCACACACACACCCATTCGCTCTCACGGAGGGACCAATCTGGATATGGAGCAGGACCTGACCGATCGTTTATCAGTGTGGTACCGCCTTGTTCCGGTGTCCATGGGCCCGTCCTGTCATGGTCAAGTTAATCTTTTATGTGGGGTTTGCTCTGCATAAGGAGAGATGCTTATGATTTGCATGTACAAATCGCTGGAAGGACTCAGCAGTTCAGACCTTAATGAGGAAACAACCTAAATTACATTAATCGTAATTACTGAATATCACTGAAATACAGTTATAGCAGTAATGGGTAATGGATGGAAATGTTTTTGGGACAAATTAAGTGCAAACCAAGGACTCAGTGGAAGGTGAACACTGTGTACAAAGGAGAAAGAATGTATGCTGGACACCAGGCCCACATGCAGACATACATTTCATGGGGGGTCCAGCAACCATATTCCTTCATAGATCTTGCAGGACAGTGGGGTGGTGGGTGGGGGAGGGGGCTGGTCCCTCTTGGTAGATTTTGTCGATTTAAGGGGATGAAGCAAATTTTGTGGAGACTTGTAATTTTATTACCTGGCTACGCACCTGAATGGCAAGAAAAAGAATCGGGGGTTGGGGGGGAGGGGGCATCAAACCTGTTATTTTAATATGTGCCTGCTGGACATGGGCAGGTTCATCCAGGAACCCTGAAGCTTCTCTGCCTGTCTCCTGTCAGCCTTTGTGCTCAGCACATGCCCGTACACGCGTGTCCCTTCATCAGAGTCCCCTCCTCGCTCTGAAACGAGCCCGGCACTTTCCGGATGCCACGCCCATCTTTAAACGCGTCCCCCAGCGCGGGGCACATCAGCATTTCGCGTGTGTGCCAAGGGTTTCATCAATCTCGCAGTGACCTTCTCCTCCATGACCGAAGAGGAATGCAATAGCCCTCATATGTGTCACAGAAAGAACTCCCTGGATTGTCCATGCGAAGGATTTAATAGCTTCACAGTGGACACAAATCTGGCCTTGATTGTTTGAGCGATGGAAGTTCACATATCCGTTTTAAGGTGACAAAGCCATTCTCAGGTTACATTTTAGCAGACACTCCCATATGAGCTTGTGAATATTTTAAGGAGCTTATTTTGGATGTGTGCTGGCTTACATTACAGTTTCCAGTTCATAACTCCTATGGGTGCTACACAGAAGAATAAAGAATGAGGTGATGAAAGATATGACGTCTTTAATTTGTGTCACCATTTTCGTCTTCCTATATGGCACAGTTGTTTCAATGAGGTACTCAGATTAGTGTTCAAATCTTTGCAGGCTTAAATACTTCAAGCAAAACTGTTTCTCTAGTTTTCGCAGTTGAAGAGAAGGAATCGAAGATAGTCTAGAGGGAGGCTGGATGTCGAACATAAATGTCCCAGGTGATGAAATCAAAAGGTCATCGTGCTACCAGAAGCTTCCAGTCTGTCTGCTTGATCTCGTCACACTCATATTACCTTCCTAGTTCTTTGAAACAAACCAACTTGATTCTATAGCACCCAAACCTTCGCATCAGATGCCCGGTTTTGAAGCTTTGGTAGGTTTTTGTGCATCTTCAAAGGTGAGAGTCTGCAGGAGAGACTGATGTAGGCAGAAATGCTCTTGCTGTGATCTCTCACACAGTCCAACGGCAGGAAGACAGATCGTACTTGGAGGGTCCCAGTCTATAAAAATTCAGTTGTCTTTGGAAACATGCTGTTATCTTGTGCCAGATGTGTATTTATTGGGAGTTGGTGTTTATTCAAAGGATCTGAAATGGAGTTAAATGCTTCCTTCCATGTTGCACTATTGCTGTAGTATTCACAGAACCAAACTGAATAATGGGTGCTTACATGAAATATTGAAATATAAAAAACAAAAATAAAATTAACAAAATAATAAGTGTAACAAATGATGTGATTCTGATCAGTGATTCTGATCTTAAATTCTATTTTGAAGCTCCTCAATTTATCTGACTAGTTTTTCTTTGATTTTCAAGTCAAATTCACGATGACAGCAATGCAAAATTTTCTAGCCCCAGTTAGCCTTCTGTATAAATTATAAATTATTACAAAAAAAGGATATCAAAACAATACTTGCAGTCTAGGTAATTTACATTCTACAACTAATGCACACGTGAGTCTGCACACACACACACACACACACACACACACACACACACACACACAAAAAAAAACAGACTAAATCATAGGGCTGCTTTTCCCATAGCTGCTGTACAGTATGTAATGCTGCATGTAGATCTTTCCACATCTGGTCAGGTGATGTTCTGGGCCTCAGTGAGCCTGCTTACTGGAGACTTTTCAGTAATTTAAAACTGCAAAAAACAAAGGGAGGCATTTTTACTCATAAAATGGAAACTGTGAGCGCATCTGTCCTCTAGGTCCAGGCTGGTCTACTGCTGCTCTGGGGGTGGGGGATTCCGTTGTCAAACATCTGCTTCTGCATCAGAAAGCGTCTTGTGTTTATAGACAAGCTGCTGATTAGGATGACCTTCCCTGTTGCATCTTTTGCTGCAGCATAGTTAGAGCAAACAGAGGTGTAGCCTGAAACAACACATGCCATTTATCACAGGAATGGACACACACAAACACACGCGCTTCAGGAAGACAAACACGCTTGTTTGCAGAGGACTAGTAATACACTTCTCCAGTGCTTTTGGGTATCACACATGTTTTAAAGTTATCATTAAATGTTGCACAGTTTTTTTAAAGAATATACAAACAAAAATAACCTGAAGAAAGACATATACAAACATACATTTTTGTGGCTGTTGGTTTTTAAATGCCCACTGTAAATGTATAGGGTGGAGATGATGTAAGGTTCTCCCTACCCCAGATTATTACAAGCCTTAACAAGAACTATTAAGTTTCAACAAGCTATCCTGTTTTTTTCTCTTGTTGGGTAAAGTTTTTCATTGTACCTTGCACCTTCATAATTCCTTTATAATGCATTAAAAGGACTTTCACTGCACCTTCATAATGCATTCATAGAGAATTCGTAAGTAGCATACTAACATACCTTAACAGCTTTAATGTACAATAATAGCAAACCTTATAGTTATATAATCATATATTGTTTGTTATTATGATATATTACACCTGTGAAGGTATGTTAGGATGCTGATATACTTGCTGCTTATGAATGTTCTATGAATGCATTATGAAGATGCACTAAAGGTTCTATGAATACATAATGAATGCATTATGAAGTTGCAGTTAATGTAAAGCATGTTTGTTGTTCTTGTTCCTTTTTTGGGTCAGTCCCCAAACCAAGTTACTATGTATGCATAACTTGCAGCTTTGCTTGCTATTTTCAACTGTTCTTGCCCCATGCAAAAGACAGTCCTCTGAAATGCAGTGACTCGTAGGGCCAAAACAAGTTTATCTAACAATTCTAACAGTTTTCCTGTATCTGGATATACACTATCCATGGGGGGTGATCTGCCAGCTCAGTCTACATCTTGACACAGTCATCTCAATTCATACAACTGTCACTAATTGGTTAATTAGTAAGCCGGAATCAGGTGCTTGCGTCATATTAGTGAAGGATTACTGTTAGTTAGGGATGCAGAATGTATGACATCCTTCTAATCTCAGAACAAAGTTGTCTCACTGAGTCAGAGGAAATCCCGACTAAAATGTCAACCCAGACAGTGAAAATGGGCACAAATACCCAACTGCCTCAACTGCCATGGGGCTGTGAACCAAGACCTTCTGCAAACTTCTAATAAGTGCCCTGCTGTGGGTAACCCTGCAAGAGTAGACGACACCTCAATGTAAGCAATCCCCAATCAATTTCGCTGTATATTTCACATTAAAGCAAACATTGGCCACCTCCTTATGTTTTGTAGGAAACTTTTGGCCACTGGGGGGACTTCCCCGTGAATGATTGCCATTGTCCCCCTCTGAACGTCATTGTCATCATGAGACTGTCACCAGCTGTAGCCGCTGGCTCGCTCAGGCTGGCAGAGTGCTGTAGATTGGTCTAGCCATGCCCTTAGTGCGCGTATCTGTGTCCCAGCAACGGAGGTCATGAGTTTCAGTCTCCTGTGGGGTCTGACGGGACGGGAACCCTACCTACTGCGCTTGGCTGGCTGCTGCTTCACACATTGCTGGTAACTGACATCAAGTTGAAATACACACAAGTACAGGCTTAGAAGCCAAATAACACATTTCTGTAGACAAAACAATATGCAGTTTGCAAAATGGACACGTTTTCTTCAGGTTGTTCTAAATGTGGCATAATTGGGAAATTACATCTTTTCTTTTACTTCATCTTTTGCGAATGCTGTTTTGTCACCAGTTTTCTGAATATTTGCATTATATATGTAAAACAAACACTATGTAACAGATGAGACATTTAAAAATGATGGGACGAGAAATGAAATGAGATAGGGTGTATCTGAAATTGAATACTTACACAGTACGTACTGAATTTCGTAGAAGAATACCACGTGACCATTAAGGTAATGCATACTGTTTGTATGCATGAGAACAGTACAAATGCACTCGGACATACCACGGACGTTTCACACAATACCTGACTCTGAAGTGTATGTACCAATGATGTAACCTAACCCTGTCAAAATTAAAAATTGTTAACAATTATCAAAGGCAAAAATACATACATGAGTCAGCTCATGTAACTCGGTATTGTTTTCAACTGACATTTGTACATAGCTGGCACATTCTCTGCCATATTGACAAAAATTTCTGACCAAACAACATTATTTCGCTTCTCTTTGCAGCTCCAGTGGCCTTGTGAGATAGCGCGGCATCTATCAGCTGTACACTCTGGAATTTTGCAAAATGTATAGTTTCTGGGCATCGTTCACCAACTATCTCACCTCTACTGAAGATTCTGGAATATTACTCACTCTGCATACTAGATTTCACCTACTACACAGCAAACGAGTATTGAATTTCAGATGCAACCATTGTGTTACTCTGGGTTAGTGTAGCGTAACAGTTATGTACGTGCATAAAACACCACGGCAGAAATATGGTAACTGAGGTCAGAGCTTGAGAGTGACAACTTAATGAGGACAACTGAAGTAAAGAAGTGGGTATTGGCAAGGTTTCGCAAAACAATATGCAAATGTCTGCAAGTCTCATAGAAATTCAAGATTGCACAATGCATGTTTGTCAAAACTTGGAGCGGCGATCCGCAATGACTGCATCTCTGACTGTTTTCAGATGCTGCAGAAGTTTGCCCCGCTGTTTTTGTTTTTACATTATTACTGCAAAGACCCATGCAAAAATACTATACGAACAACTCCCAAAGTCCTGCAATGGAAACATATCCTTCTTCTCGAAAGCCCCAGGCACTGTCTGGTCCCTGCATCCTCAGTGAATATATAAACACCACTTGTAACAATCCTGGATTCAAATACAGAGGCTGGCTTCTTGCTGGATATTCTGTTTTAACTCCCTGTTCTGCTCCGGGTCGCCTGATTTAAGTCATTACCTGAACTGTCGTTCACCTGGTGCTTCAGGTGTAAACGCGGTGCTGAAATGCTCACAAAGCCCACTGAGCTTTCGTCCATGAGGCCTACACCGTGTTGGCCACTTGGACGCCTGCTATACCTCACGCTGCTCTCGTATGCTTTCCCTGCAAGGTTCTTCCTGTGTGGTCGTGAGCCAGCTCGAGGTCAAAGGTCATTATTAAAGACATGAATTTACAAAGACTTGCGAGTAGTACACGTTTATTTTCAACAGCACTGCATGACTGGGCCGGCGCCAAGGTCAATGCCGAGTCCATGTTTTTAACTTCACAGCAAGCAGTCCATTCGACACACAAGGGCCACAGGGTGACAGGAAAGGTTGTAGGTTTGAGTCTTGTGTTTTCAGTCCTGCTTCTATGAACATTCAGGTGTATAATCTGTCAACTATTGAATGTGGGTTTCTTTGGTCCAAAGTGTATGCTGAGCAATAAATAATCAATTCAGCTTAATGATATTACCCGTAAATTGCTCTTGCTTAATGTGATCAGCGTAAACCATATATTTTTTCCTTTGTCTAAAATTTGTTTAATTTGTTGTAAAACACCTACCTGCTTTAATGACTTTGACCTATGTCTCAGGCAATGCTTTTTCTAAGTCTGTTTTCTACATTGTTCCCCAGCAACCAGCAAACAGGCCCTTTCTGTCTGGAAATGCTTGGGAAAAAAAACTAATTATCTGCCTACAGTTTTCTCCTACTTGCATATCCATGAAAACTCAGAAAACTGAAATAAAACAATTTGAATAAAACAATGGTCACTACAAAACAGATAAATGAGTAACAGAGCCAGTAAATGGAAAAAAAAACAAAACATTTAATCCCTGGGAACATCAGGTTCACCCCTCAGGGTACTGGTGTCCAACCTCCAGTCTCTATATTCATCCTGTTAGATGGATTTTGGGCAGGCAGCTCAGAGGTGAAGAGTCAGACCTGAAGAATGGATTTTCTGTTCATATTCCAGCAAGGGAAAAGCTGTTTGACCTCTGAGCAAAGTGCTGAATCTGGTGGGCTTTAGCGCAAGTCCAGATGAGAACATTTTACGTCACTTTAGACATATTTTCAGTTTTTATATACTTAGTCCCTCCCACATTTTATGTTAATGTGTTATTTGTCTTAAGTCATCTCTGTAGGATATAATTTTAGCAAGTGGGTAAAGCGGGCATGCTAAATGTTAGCTGGCCTTCCTTTGTCCTACCTGAAGGCTGTAGGGTCGCGTCTTAGCAGGGAGCATTGCTGATAGGCTGATCAGTACTCTGAAGCTGAAGATGCTTCAGATGTAAGTAGGCAGAAGTCAGTACGTGCAGTCAGTCTTTGGGGTCACGTTTAAGGGGGTCAGTCTTTGAAGCAGGGCCCAGCAGTCGGTCTTAACACTATCCTGACCTGAGCGGTTTGGAGGCAATGAGAATATGAATCGATAAAGGTGGTTGTGTTTAGTTGTTTTGCTGTGGTTGTTGCTCCAGTCTCTCTCGCCTTGCTGTCATTACAACATGTTAAAGCTTCTTTTTGGCACCAGAGGAAAGCAAAAATCAAATAAATAAGAAAAATATATTTTTTTTCCATAAAATTAGCAGTAATAAATAACAATAAGTTAATTCAATCTTAATAAATACTTTTCACATTTTTGCTTATGCTTATGAGTCTGAGTAGATGCATTGCACCGGCGATTCACTGTTTCTCCCTGTTTGAAGTCTCTGGAGAGAGTCCAGCTTTGTGTCAGAAACTTCAGACTGTAAACTTTGGAGGTCTGTGGCAGCATCGCTGCGCCAGATGGTGTCCCGGGAGCTTCATCTGCTTTGGGGAGAGAGGGTCTGTGCTTCTCTCCAGACAGACAGCCACAGTGTCTCCGCAGATGCACAGTGGGCTGGGGTCTGTCTGCGCCTTTGACTCAGCCAGAGGTCAGTCTGTGGGCGCCGTTCCTGGGGAAGCGGTCTTCGGAAGGCCTCAGCGTCAGAGCGACGGGGTCCTCGGATTCAGACGCAGGCACACCTCTTGGCCGAATGTCTCCTGAGCGTGTGGTACACCAGGTTGTCATCCAGGAAGGAGAGGTCGTCGTCGAAGGCCACTGGCCGGCAGCAGGCCCTGGGCAGCGAGTGCGGTTCCAGCCTCTTGTTTTGGGTGAGGTTGTTCAGGATCCGGTCGTAGTTGGTCTCGGACATGACGCAGGGGCCGCTGCAGTACTTGAATATGAGTTCCTCCTTGGTCTGGTAGCCCAGTCCCAGGTCCGTCACATTTAGGTGGATCTGCTTCAGAACGCAGCCACTGTTTTTGGTCCCACGGATGCCCTTCCCGCCCCAGCGCCGGTGCTTTCTGCCCTCCTTCTGCCGCCCCCGCTTCTGCCCCCGGGAGCTCCTGCGCCCCCTATCTGTGGACCGGCGCATCCTCCTCATGGTGGCTTTAATGAAGTCCAGAACATACCCAAGCTGCTCCGGGTCAGGACTGGACCCCCCATCTACAGAGGGAACATGGAACAAACAAAAAAAAACATCAGGCTTTATATGGGTTTTATACAGCAGAAGGTAACCCGTCAGAAAGACGAAAGGACAGGAGGTGGGAACAGGGAGCACACCAAAGACTCGCTCTGTTGGGTCACAGCCCAGAGTAAAAGTTCATGCTCTCGTTTTAAGGGCACGCTACTGCAAAGCTCACGGTTCAAAAACTGCAAGCTTGCCACGGCCTTTGATTCGTCGTCTTTCATAGAACATCTGCATCTATAGTCAAAAATCAGCATGCAGCTTGCGGCAGCTGCATTCAGGTCGGAGTAGCAACAAGCAGTATGACGACTGCAGCGGTCATTGGAAATTTACGTGCTGCGGACGGGGCAGATGTGAGTCAGCTGGAGGACGAGGCCTTGGTAGAGGGTGAAAAGGTGAGGACCTACTGGGCTTGGAAAATGGTACCATGACCTCCCTCGACTGCTTTTCCAGGGAAGGGGGGTGGCCAGGCGTATCAGCTGACAGGTTTAGGGCGTCACTGCTCCTGTGTCACCTGTCACCTGAACTGCGTAATCTGATCTGCCAGGGTCCCCATCACCCCGCAGTTACAGCATCCGGCGGTAAGAGGATCCGCATGTCCGGCAAAACCGGCAAGGCTCAGCGTGTCCAGGATGCTGCTTTGCCAGAAAGGCACAGTGAAAAACAATAGATGCCAGTGCTTTGGGGCAGAGTTTGGTTCATGTGGCTCTCAGAGGGTAGAGGTGAAGGACACCCCAGCGGGGCCCTGCTCACCGCACGCCGCAGGAGCTGGGGATGGGGGGGCTTCAAGCATGCCGCATGCAGCTGTGGGCCCCGATCTTTGGGGGCCACACAGGATGAGGGGCCTCAACCAAAGCAGTGACTCGCAGCCCTTCACTGCCCAGCCTGATCAATCAGGCTACAATGAAAATCTAGTTCCCAGTATCTGGGATGCATTAAGTCGCCTGTTTCAAATGAGAGGATACATGGGAATCTGATTCTGCATTAATTACTGGTACCTCAGATCAAAGGGTTAGAAAGGGTTAGAAATTCTGCCAATCATTTTCGTGTAACTAAAGAAACTCGTCCACATTAAGGAGGTTAAGTCTGACTTAAAGCAAAATTAAAAACATTTAAAGTCTTAATGAATTCTAGATTACTGCAATCATGGGATTCCCACGGGAGACAAACAGAAGTCTCTGTGCAGCTAAAATAACTTCTGTCTCAATGGATAACAGAGAGAATTTTACGTCTGTATCGTGTTACCTTACGTGGAGAATCCTTTCCAACTTTTTGTTATGCAGCCAAGGATTCAGAGGTGCCTGGCCTTGGCACCAGCAGCAAGCCAGGCAGGCATGCGAATACTTAGCTGCCAGGCACATTATACATGTGAGGCAAAGAGAAACAGATTTATATGGAGGAAAAATGCTTTTCGGACCAAGAGCATGAGTGTAACAAAGTGAAAAGCCAGTATAGACCTGGTCATTATACCAAAGGTCTACACAATCTAATCCCAGGAAATGTATTAATTTATTAATATTGTTGTTGTAAACAACAAAAATAATAACAATAACAGTATGCATCATAAGAGTCTGTTAATAACATGTCACAACCGTTAATACTGTACAGTGGAAATAAAAATCTCAGTGGAAAAAGTTAGAGGACGACAAAGGAGATGAAACTAAATCCCTTGTGGTACTTATGGACCTTAAAAGCAAACCAGCGGGGATGGAAGGTGAGCAGCAGCCAGCCGCACAGGAACCGCCAACCAAACACAACTCTACCACAACAACAACAATGAACGTAATAATCGAATTCTGCTGGGTTTCTTTCCAAGCCTGTGTTCTGCCATCGCATCTCTACACTGCTGTCGTTTCTCCAGCCAGTCTGTCGCTCTCGTTCGTGTCTGTGTTCCTGTTCTTGGATTCTTATATCCAAAGCAAATTGCAAAACTGAGGAATGCACTGGAAACATTAACTGCAAAAAAGTGTGCAAAACAGAGGCTGTGTTGGATTCTAGTGCAGCAAAGTTTGGGTTAAGAGGCTCATGGTTTGCTGATGCCAGTGCCACGGGAAACATCTAAGTGCAACCAGAGGGTTCAGCTCCGATCCAAACACTCTGTGTGTCTATGATCCAGCAAACTTTGCAATTACATCACACATATACCACTATAAACACAGCCATTATCTGACCACACAAACCCTCGGCTTCCTCATTTAAGCCTTGGATTGTCAAACAGAGCTTGTGAAACAACCTAGAGGAGAACATCCAGAACCAGTACAAAAGGTGACACTGGGAATCCCTTCCTACATCCATCCTTGAATAGACAGTCTCTTAAAGTCCTGGAAATTAGCTTTGAGGTCAGTTCTGACTCTGGCTATTGCAGTACCACAGACTCAATTCTACGGTCTGGGGGAATATATCTATGTTTTCTGCTATATAAACTCACAGACTAAGGTGGACTACATCTCAAGATGGAAGTTCATCACTGCTAATCGGTGCCAGTGAAATGCCACACTGGATATAAAACTGGATTTTAAACAGTTTCCGCTGCATACTCATTCATGGTGAAAATGATGACCCTGAACTGTCCCAGCTCATGCAAGATGTCAGCTTGGCCTAATCCATATGCTCTGCAAAGATGCAATAATTAGAGCGCTTACGCTGATTCTGAAGGGATCGCTCCTGCAGTCTCACTGACGCTTCGTTTTGGGTCTCCGATGTGGATTCGGACTCTTCGTCATCCAGCAGCACTGGCGGGACGCTGAGCGCTTGAGCCAAGGGTCGTAGACGCTTGTCTGACCGTAAGCTTTGGAAGAGGGGGCTTGTGGAAACGGTGCTGAGCAGCAAGAAGCACATAGCCAGCAGGTCCCATAACTTCATTTTAAACTCAATTCCTATGAGAGAACCTGTGTGGAACCAGGGAGAGTGCAATTAGATCGTGCATGCACATGTTTCAAAAGGCTGAAACCTTCCCTCATGTTAGGCGTGGCTAACGGGTTTTACTGATGTCAAACCGGTACTGGCTGGCCAGTAGCCTTATGACTTTTATATCATGCATATGATTCATCATTTCTGGGCGACGGGGTAGTGCAACATCGCGGGCTGCAATAGTGTTGTGCTTATTAACAGTAAACGTCAAACTGTGGAAGATGGTATTTTGAAAACGCAAGTTCACACAGTTGATTTTAGGTTTGTTAAACACAAGTAGGTGACACTGCGAGTAGTTGGATAGTGTAGTTTCGCGCGGAGAAGGCACGTTTCCCACTATTTTTTAAGCTAGAGTCAAGTTTGGCTCCGATATGAGGATGGTCCGGAGACACCAGACAGCCAGATGGTATTACTCCTGTTATAACGAGATGGTCTAATGTAAGGCTGTGGGACTTCACGGGGGAAACCCGCTTCGGCCGTATTAACAGGTTTAGAAGGAGAAATAATGGCTGTTAGCCGTTTACAAAATTTTAAAGCCATTTGATTCGTCGCTACCACATGCAAAATCAAACCCCGAACTGCGTCTTACAGTTCAACTGTTGCGCGTCTCGTTTTTAACCACAAGCATTAAGGTACGTATGAAACAACAGAGCGTGAATGTATGCCTTACAGATGACACAATTTGTAAATGCAGCCAGGGGGTAAATTTACCAGCTGCAACATTTAATGCTCCCTTCTCACCTTCACTTGGGTCCATACAGACCTGCCGTCGGTAGCCAAAACAAAAAAACAAAAAGCTACGCGTTTGAAAGGTCCAAGCCTTTGTAGTGAAAAAACTGTAAAGTCTGAGTATCAAGTGCGGTAATCGTCTAAGTATTTGCCGACTAATTTGACCATGCTGGCCGCGTGGAGAAGTAAGTATGTCCCGTGGAAATATCACGCCACTCTTGGCATCCAAGTTTTCAGCCTCTGCAAAAAGAAGCGATCCCTCCAGTAGATCTCCAGGTACATGGGAGCGACTGGCTGGTACCCGCACGGCCAGGTGCGCAGTGACGGGGCTCCCCAAGTGTGTGCGCAGCACAATGAGATGAACTCATTTAATAAGCAGAACCCCGAAACTCCGATTAAAATTTCGGTTCTGTTTTTTGCTAAGTGTGGTTCCGACGACCAAGTCAAGGAAACCAGGAGCTCCGAAACTGCAGAAGTGGGATCGCCAGTATGGTCGTAACGCCACAAGATCCAGAGCAGTTCAAAAAGTTATCAGCGTGGCTTGATGACTCCACAGGAGAGTCTTGCTTTTCCGCAGCCTCATGTCCACCTCTTCTTGTGCTCTGGTTACCTGGTCTAGCAGGTTGGACGAACCCGCAGGGCAGATGCAGATCTGGGAGCCTTACTCTTGGACAGATGTGCGCACTCCCAGGATCGCCTCCTTGCCAGAAGATGCTGTTGGATAAGGTAGATTTATACATTCGGGGGCGCTGACGTCTCGCCAAGCCCGTCCTCCACTACTAGTTTATATACATATATATATATATCCCCCTCCCTTCAGTCTCTATCACGACCGGCTGAAAACAAAAACACCAGCCTACTTCACCGCGGGAGAGGATCACCCCGCCTCCTCGGCCGGAGGAGACAGGATTTGGCTATCGCTCCAATAACGCTTGAAGCTTTTTGGAAAGCTCTTTGGCGAGCTTTATTCTTTGTGGCAGCAAGTACGAGACAAAATTATGGACATTTTTAGTATTGGGATCGGATTATTAAACGTACCTCATTCCGTCCATAGTTTTGAGTGATTGGTATCCCATTCAAATAATGTCAGATAAACCGTAAATACCAGGAATTTTCACATAATGTACTTTAAAGAATTAAAGATGCTGACGGAAAAGTCAGACATCTTACCAAGACATTTACATTTAGGGCTGTCGTGTTTTGAATTTTTCCAGACAGTTGCAGGCTGAAAGATCGAACTGCAGCTTAGATCATAACTTCATAAGGCTGAAGATTCCAGAGATATCTTATTTAGAATTAGGCAATCAGTGACCCACCACACAACAACGAAATGTGTCCTCTACATTTAACCCATATGTGACTTTCGTGACATAGCAGGGGACACCTAATTCAGCGCCTGGGGAGCAGTGCTTTGGGACGGCACCTTGCTCAGGATACCTCAGTGGTGACTGGCGGGTGGGGGATTCGAACCTTCAATTTTTCAAATACAAGGGCGCTTCCATAATCAAGCCACCACTACTCATATCTCCCAATGTGATTGGCTGCATTACACAGTTAAAGGCAAGCCGTCCTAAATCAGATCGACGGTAAATATTGATAAAGTAACTACTGCTGTCTCAGCTGCACTGAGATCAACACAATTATATATGAACCAGAGGGCAGCAAATCTGGTGATACAAGGTTTACCTTAGAACCAGACAGTTAACTCTCGGTTGATAACGCTCGCCGAAAGTTTAACATGCTAACTGCAGACAGAGAAAACATTTTTTCTGTCTTTTTTTGTTCTTGTTAGTTTTCCACGTACAGTAAACAAAGCAGTCAGTTAAGATCTGGAGATATTCCGGTGGTCTCTTTATTTAAAATTCTGCGTGACTGACGTCATACTTGCTACCACTTCTTACGTTTCTCTTACACGTGGTCTTCGACTGTCGCATGTATGCATTGACCGGCATTGTTGTTTCGTTTTAATATTGCATGTGGTGTTCCTTTATTAGCAATGCGATACAGTGGTACCTCGGTTCTCGAACTTGATCTCGACTCCTGATCGAATCCTAAAAAGTTCGAGTTCTGATCGAAATTTTTCCATAATAAATAATGGAAAACCAATTAATTGGTTTCCGGCCCCACAAAATTACACCTAAATATGTTTTTTTTTTCACATTTAAACACAAAATGAACAGGATAAAACAAGAAGAGCATTTTTTTTCTTAATGGCTTCCAAAACGATAAAGATCT
>JAABNY020000039.1:5570228-5581306 GCA_015164015.2 Brevimyrus niger
ATGGATGGATGGATGGATGGATGGATGGATGGAAGTTTAGCCATTTATACCATTTATACAGATGGTCTTGGACTGAAAACTCGCACAAGTTCTGTAAATGCCAGAGGACCTTTTCATTCATCTTTTCTCCTGTCATCTGTTGTCCATCGCAGACAGACATGTGCAGGATATCAGGAACTGCAGTTATATCAGGCTAGGAAGCTGTTTTTCGTATATGCATGCTGTGCCTGTCAGGAGAGCTCTGCCATGAAGCATGCTGAGCAAAATTTAACTGATTTAACCCGATTCTCTGGAGTTTTGTGTAGGTCTAATTATGCATAATTACAATGTAGAATATAGCAAATAAACATGGGAAACTTTTAGAATGAATATTATTGCCACGTTGAAATTGTTGAATGTTTCATTCAATACATATTCTGTAATTTACCTTCTTTCTGTTACATTTGTGTACAACAGTGAGTGTCTATGGTGCCCCCTAGTGGTGGGGCAAAAACAGTTTGAATTGTTCCACTTAGAACCCACAGCTGCAACACTTACAAATTCCCTAGATCATGCGGCGTGGCAGATAAGGGATCTCAGATTGAACAGTTTGAGGGCTCAGCTCTGGCGTTGGTAAGTTCCATACTTACCCTGCTTTGAGAAAATGTGGTAAAAAAAAAAAAAAAAGGTAAAAGGAGTTCTAAGCTGTGTAATTCAGAAACGCAGTGTCATGTTGTGAGAAGAACAGGGGCTGCTCCCGGGAGCTCTGTCAGACTGCTGAGAGGCAGACTTCATGGCTACATGGCTCTGTTGTCTGTGGCTGAATCCGTGCTTTGAATGTCAGTGTGAAGCTGTCGGAGACGCCCTGCACACCCACAGACATCTGGTTTTGTCGAGTGGCAGCAGCATGGAGCGCATACACTGAGACGCTTTATATCGCCTCTTGCTAACCGCCTCTTATTCATCTTGTATGGGGCCTTCTTTTTGCCTAGAATCCACAATGCTCGAGTAACTCTAAAGAGACATTTGGCTGTTACTGGTATCATGTTTTCCTCATAAAACTCTTTTTTCATATATGTAGCTAAATGTTTTCAGGACTCAAAGGAACTTTGTGGAAAGTAAATAAATCAGACATACTCTGGCCTGTTGTAAGCTTGACAGAAAGCCGTTGCAGGTGCTCTAAGCCCAGTGCACCTCTACACAGAAGGTGATTTAATAATCTGTCACTTGCCCTCTCCCCCTGGTTGTAGCTCTGTTGTGACCGAAAATCCGCCACACAATATGCGAGGCCCGGGGAAAACGAGAGGTATTGCACTTGAAATTCCTTGGTTAGGAACTGGTTCATTTCTTCCTGCAACCATTAGATGGCAGTAATGGTCAAAATATGGGAAAACCTCACCCTTCTCGAGCGTCATTTGAAGGCAAACGATAGGCAAGTTCGTCTGATAATACACTTTCAAACATCTATGGCCTTAAAGAAGTTTTTGGACCTTGCATCTTTCTGATAGTTTGCAATATAAATGGGATAGCTTGTTAATGATGGTTTGGTAGGATGCACAGTACAGCATATATTCTACAATAGATCGTTGCTATCAGCAGTTCGAGATCATCGGAGGGGAGGTCTCCATTATTAAAGCTGATTCCATGAGATCAGAGAATTCGCTCTGCTCTTGGAATTTACAACGGTGTTTGATTTTCAGTTTGTGTGATTGACTGATGTTGCATCCTGGGTGTTAAACATTAGCGGAGATTGTTTGGCGTTGATGCGGATTTCCTTACGAACGTGTTTCCTTGACTGCGATTAGAACATCGTACATTAACTAGGCCATCCGCTTTCCTAGCAGGTACATTCGACCCTTCTGCATTGTAACTCTCTCCATCGTGGTTTTGATATATCGCAGGGTCGGCATAAGAAATTAAATGGGATTTGGGGGGAGTTTTGCGAAAGCCACAGACAAACACAAAAAGTTTAGTAACCCAAAAACGCATAAAATACATTTTAGTGCCAAGCGTGTTTACGGCACCACTCCCGGGATATTTCGCAGTGATCTTTACGCGGTTTTCCCAGATTGAATGGGGTCTGCGCCGCCCCCCCGCAATGTGGAAGGAACTGCAACACAATTTATACGAGGTACTGAAACACTGCGTTTGCTCTGGAAAAATGCACAGATCCCCATTACATTAACAGCAGCCCCAAAATTTCCTGAATTTGCATACAAAACAGTCGCTTAAAATGCAGTCATTGTACGTAAACATATGTCGTGTTTGCTTTCAGTTCGTAAGGCATTCTTGTATGTAAAAAAACTTATTTGTATTCTACGAAAAACACACTTTAAAGTCACTGTGCACGATTTAAATTAAATTAATGCGTTTCCCTATTGCATGAACGTTCTAGCCTACTGCTGCAGATTTAATTATCTGAAGTTCTAGACCATGTACCTCTCGGCACAGAATTTCATGGCTCTGTGGACGCTGTCACCACAGCCGGAGTGTCACCGGTATAAGGGACTGGTGCTGTTCTCGTGGATGGTCTGGGGCCTATTTTTTTTTTCTTTTTAGAAAACGCGACAGGAATTTCCAGGAAGCGTTTTGTCTGCGGCCTCCGAAAATTCGGCACGCCGGTATGTTGGGTTACAGTATCCAAACCCGCTATAGCTCCCTCCGGTTGTCAACTTGACAGGTCCGCCCGGCACCCTTTTCGGGGTCCAGTTTCACAGTCTGGACTCTCCTCGCCGCCCTGTTTTTGCACTTGGACCTTCCCCCGCTCATCGACCCCGATCGCTACTTAGCGCCTGACACTCGCATGCCCTGAACATACCCAAGGCCCATAATCTCCCCTCTGGGAGCCAGCCTGCGGGCTGAGAGATTAAGGAGTAATCTTCTGAGGCGGCAACTGGGATTTGATCGGCTCGTCTCCCTAACGAGCCGAGTAATTACAGGCACCCGGTGCACACTTCATCCACAAAGACCCCTTCCAGATTGCTTCTCTACAAATTTCATGGGTACAACTTTTGGGGAAAGGGGAAACCGCATCGGGGAGTTTAACTTTAATGAGTAGTGACCCTCTCTGGTTAACGAGAATACACAAAGTAAATGTTAAACCCTGTGTAGAGTTATTACGGTTTCTGTAAGTTATACTGGTGCGATGACTTGTGGTTCACTTGGTATCACATTCACGTGAAACTTAATTCAGTATCAGTAACAGTATACATGGTCTTGGTGATCGCTTTACGGCCCATGTAGTTGATTTTGCTCTGAATTTCATGTGCAGGATTAACTCATAGTTGGTATCCACTCTGACCATGAAAGCATGGGAAATGTGTCTTATCATAATAAACTGCTCCTCTTCCTTGGAATCGGTGAGTTAACTGCTGCTGTTTCGGAGACGAGTGTGTAACTGAAGGAGCTTCTTCTAAGTGACATTAGCCTTCATGCCCTGAAGCTGATCACCCGAATCAAGGCTGATGGCGCCACTGCTAAAGGCACGTCATACAACGGCATATATTCACATACATGGCTGATTTGTTGACAGCACAAAATGGGAAGGTTGAAGAATAACTGATTTACCATTAATATCCAGGGTGTGTTTGATCAATGTTACGCTTACTTATAAATTTGCCACATCTGGATATAAACTGACAGCAAACAAAATCATTCTCCTTTACTACGTTTGAACAGCACTGTTGGGTCCACATGCTTTTCACGGTGATATATGGTAATATAACAGGCTAGAGAGAGTATTCATGAGTTTAATGCGTAAGGGTTTCCGAAGATGATATGTGATCGTCAGCAGGGTAAGGTGTGCTTGCACGTGTGTGTGTTTAGGCTAACCGGGACGCTGGCTTTGTTTGCACGAAACTCAAGCATTTAATTAAAGCGTTACAGTGCAAACCGAATATAATCTTCGTATAAATAATTGCCCTGGCAGCAAGCGAACAGCTAAGAAATGCACCCAGCTGAAACTGTTAAAAGCTATTCAATTTCTTTAGATAAAAGAATCGACTCAGCAACCTAGTATGGTAATATAGTAATAACAGAAAATACTATTATTTCCATTCAGTTGTGAAATTTTATAAATAGTTCACTTTCAATACCCTCAGCTTACATCAGAAGCGAATACAAGCAAGTTATTTATTTATATATTTGACTAGCGGACAAAGGAAAAGATTTTACACCTCAAATTGAAATGTAACAGTAAAACAACAATAATAATAAATAGCAATTTACTTATATTAAGTGTTAATAATCAATTTAAACCATGAAATTTCCTCCAAGTTTGTCTCTGACATTTTCAGTTTTCTAAAAGAATGAATTAGGCTAATTAATAAATATAAAAACCTCTGGTATTATCGTTTAACATAAGGTATGCAGATGATTTGGCTGACCCGTAAATCCTCACGTCATTTTGTGGTGGTGGGGGCGGTTATAAATCCGCATTACCTCCTTGTTTTAATGAGAAATAGGTGAATTAACAGTTAATAGAGAATAATTCATTTTCTGATCCTATTAAGATTGCAATGTTTTCTGGTATTCACTCACACGATGCAACCATTGCCCCAATTTCCTTGCAGTCCTTCATTCTAGTCTGTATTTGTGAGTTTAACCGTTTAATGTCTGGTACTGAAGGTGGGACTCCATCTGGGCGGATTAGACTCGCTTTATCTTCTTATACCCAAATGGCTCCGTGCTCCTTCATTCTTCTCTGTGTCATTTAAACAGTGTATGTACCTCTCACATCGCCCCGATTCCTCCTCATTTTTATTAAGAGGTCTCCCTCCGCTGTGCGTTTCTACTTTTTCTCCCCCCCCCGGACTTCGTCCCAATCTCGCTTTGTCTGACTGGCTTTTCGGCTGTTTTTAATCCAGGGGGGTGTCAGATCTCTGCCCCTTTATGAGAATATAACGCCGGGCTCTCTGTGCACCCATCAAGACCGCTTTCATAAACTCCGCCACAATTAATATTGCGTCACTTCATATGCTATACTTCTCTTTGATAAATATTTTTTGTGGACAGCTTGACATTTTACAACTTAATGTGGGAAAGACATGGAGTTTTTTAGCAACAAGCGCGGCGCCTTATTTATTTCGCTTATTCTAATTACTATGGTGGGAATTATTCTGTGTGCGCGGAGGTCCAGCTTCAGAAAATCAGGTAAGTCGCTGGACCTTATGTCTTATTATTTCTGCGAGACGAAACCCCGCCTCACATAAGCACGTTTACAATTTAACATCTTTGTTACCGATCTAATATTGAGTATACTGATGCGTGACACTTTTACAGCGTACGCTGAATTTAAAGAGGAGGAAGTAAGTGCTTAGATTATTAAACCGTGAGCAGCACAGGTGAGACTCCTCCATACGGAATATATAAATATAAAAAATGGCTGTGGGAATTTACGCTGTCGGGCGGAGCGCCGGGCGGTGCAGCTGTTCTCCGGACACCGCCTCCAGAAACTGACGACGAGCTTAATGAAATAGCCTAATACAGAAAATCATAAATTAACTTTCTTAAACTATCCTATAAGACACATATAATGCATACAGCACTTGGTTTGTGTATAATGGTAATTAATATAATTCTTATTTTCAACAAAATATCTGCAAATGAAGAGAGTGGAACTTAATGTAGCTTGATATAGTATGCTATGAATAAACCCATCCATACATTTTCAAATCGCTTACTTAGTAACCTATATTGTCGCGGTCGAAGAACAAATTACATTCATGACGAGTTTATGTACTTAGGAAATATGACTCAATTAACTCCGACTTGTGCAAATATATACTACTCATCAATAACACAAGATCCTGTTGAGAACGCGTTACATAAATACGTATTTGATTTAAAAAAAAAAAAAAAAAAACTTTACCGTGTTTTTGTTTTCACAATGAAGTATTATGGGTAATTAAAGTGCGCATCCTGTGGATTCTGATATGTGACATGTCATATGTCTATGTACAAATGTTGCTTCCCAGACCTGATTCTAACCGTCTTCGTAACCATACTCTCCTTTTTGACTAGTGGTTGTCCACCGTTGCTGGTAGCAGCGGAACTATTGAACGTAATATTTGGTTTCCCACCATATAAATGTTAAGTGCTTTTAAATGTCAACTTCAAGGCTCTAATTGGCGCGGCTAGATTAAAGGTCAGGCATATAATTGTCACTGGTAGATTAAATAGACTTAATAGTGTATTATATATTGCCATTTAGTGTAACATGATTCATGGATGTTGGTTTCCCGTGAATATGCCAATATATCCCCCTCCCCCTTAGGTATGTAATTTAACCTCAGTGCGGGTGGGGGTAGACTCCCGCAAACGCCTGTATACTTGACAGCAGTGCCAGTACGTTGCTATGCTAGCTTGCACCCCCTTCTCAAATGCCCCTTGCTGGCACAGCTGTATTCTTGGTTTTCTTTAAGCACAAACTGTTGTCCTTATAAATAACACATCACCTTCAGTTTCTGCACCTGGTCCCACAGGGAGAAGTTCACTCAGTCTGTTTTAAAGACTGCACATATGGACTTGGACCACAGTGGTTCTAAAGCCTAGGGCATAAATGCGGGGCATAAGCGCAGGGCATATGC
Organism: Brevimyrus niger; assembly: GCA_015164015.2. Taxonomy (NCBI): domain Eukaryota; kingdom Metazoa; phylum Chordata; class Actinopteri; order Osteoglossiformes; family Mormyridae; genus Brevimyrus; species Brevimyrus niger. The sequence continues at coordinate 5,576,795 of JAABNY020000039.1, forward strand.
TTGGGGCATAAGCTCGGGGCATAATCGCGGGGCATAAACTCAGGGTATAAGCTGGGGGCTTAAACCCGGGGCATAAGCTGGGGGCATAAGCACTGGGCACACCTACTGCAGTTTGTCCACAATTATCCCCATTGTTCTGAGAGAATCCAGGGTAGGAGGGCAAACCCAGCAGGAATGCAGCCCTGCCTACATACCGAGCCGACTGGATTCAAACCCATAGCCCTTGAAGACTGGCCAAGGAGCTGCCGGGAGAGGGAGGCACTCATGTTTCAGCAGTGCTGGTCGAAGCCCGTGTGCCCCTTCACCCTCAGCCCATCTCCCAGCTAACTTCTCCAGCCAGTTTCTCTTTCTCTCAGGCAGTGCACTGCTTTGACACTTCATATGCTGTCATGCGTTGGGTGGGGAGGGGCTGAAGCTTGCTGTGTGGGGGGGAGGGTGCAGGGGGAGCAGCCTGCTGTGGGGAGGGGGGCACCAGGGGTGAAGCTTGCAGACGGTGGCTGGTGAGAAAGACACCAGCGGTTTGCTTAGTAGAATCCCCCTCAGAAGATGGAGCCCTAGGCGGCCGCCTATGTTGCTGATTTAGCTGATCAAGCCTGCATTTCAGTCATGTATTTGGACCCACGCTCTGTCTCAGTTTGGTTTGGTTCTGATATTTGGGATCTGAGGTGCCTGAGAGTTCAAACCCCCGTGTTCTGGCTAATGCTCCACCTTGCTAGAGGTGATTATTCACGGTGGCCTTTGTGGACTCACAGGATTCTGTTTGACTGCCTTTAGAGCGAGGTCAGCAAAGACACTCAACTGCTTACTTGTATTGCAGAGAGCTTTAATTTAAAAAGAGCCAGAGGCACAAATCATCTAATTTTTAGTTTGTCTGTCCGTCATATACACTAAAGTGCCCTTTGGTTTAATTTTGCTGGACTGGTGTGTAATTTTTTCTCTGTGTCCGTTGCTGCCGATTGTTACTTGAGTTCATTCTAAGGAGAGTTGAAACCTGGCTGCTAGAGGACCTGGTAGAAACTGGTGTGTGAGGCTGGACAGAGGGCCGGGCACTTTTAATGGTCCGTGTCCCTGGTCCTGGTCCTGCTTGTTTGCTGACTAGGGTGTCAAGCCGTAGGGGATGAACACACCTGCTGACCGCACACCTGAAAAAGGCAGCCGCTGCCCCCTACCCCTGTACCCCCACCACAGAGGTCGCCACACTTGGCTGGAGAGAACATCACTGTCTGTCTGGTACCCGGCAGCAGGAGGCGTGGGGATTAAGGAGAGGGGGGTCCAGATGATGCAAGGGGAGAAGAAATGGGAGCATGGGCCATGGAATGCACCTGAACAAGGGGGGCGTAGGGGGCATCAAGGCATGGTCATTTGACTGTTTGCTTTTGGAAAACTCAGACATAACCTTCTCCCTCTTCATTCTCCCCATAAATTTAAAAAGGCTGCTCACCTCACAATGCACTTTTTTGCCTCGCTATGCATGTTGAGATTCAGCTAATGCTGCTAACGACGTAACAATAAACATACAGTCTACGGATACAGCTGATTGGTACATATCAAATTGCAGCTCTCAGTGAATCACCTGTACCATTTGCATTGCCTAAAATCAAATTTTTTGTTTAAGAAACATGTATAAGTCTGGGTCTTATTAATAAAGTGTTATCAGTTGACAATTAGGGAGTGTTTCCTGATTGTTCAACACTGTGTGGTTAATGATGCTTTGATATTAAGCAGACAGCCCCCAATCCCCGGTTCTGTGGCCCATTTATGACTACACTAACAAGACCATTTTCATTTTGAAATAAAAATGCCGCAAAGGAAGAAGTGGACCAAACACTGGTGGGATACATTTGTTTTCTGCCGTTTTGGAAGTGCCTGCCTCTTGCTTGTATGGTTTCAATGACCTTGCTCAGTGCTGCATTTAAATTTCTGCTACTCGGCTGGTGTTTTTGCAGCTGTTTTCTAGTGATGGACAAAATGAGGCTTTGTGAACCATATGAGTTTTTTTGCTTTTTGCCCTTTTTTGTACTGAGGGCTTCATCTAGCGGGGTCAAAAAATATAGCAAATGGTTCATGAAGCGTCATTTTGTCCATCACTACTGTTTTCCCTTATTAAAAGAGGTAGAAATGAATGTAATTAGTTTATTATACATGTGTTTAGAAGACAGGGAAGATAAATTTTAGCTACTTCTGGGATTGTTGTTTATCTTCGCTGTATGGACTATGTTTGAAATATGTCCTAGTTATTCCAGAATTTAGGGTTAGCTTCTTATTCAAAGTGGGCACTTGACAGGAGTGCTCAGGTGGTTAAATCTTGAGTGGTGCAGCAGGCCTGGTGAATCTCTGGCTGTCCTCCACTGTCTACCTTATACCCCTCCACCGCTGTCATGCATTTTCCATTTCTTAGTGGCATTGGCCACAGATGGGCTCCTGGGTTCGGAGATAAGGATGGAGAGAGTGAGGAAGATGAAGGCAGGGTGGGCTCGGATGTGACTCATACATCACCGACCAAGTCTACCAAGCTGAAGTCCCATGAGCTCCCAGTTCCATTAACCCTTATTACCCATAATCCATTTAATCAAAAATACAAACAGAAATCAGTGCTGGACTTAGGTTTGCAGTCAGGATGTTTGGCAGTTGTAAGACGTCACGTGACACTGAGATGGAGCCCCGTGGATTTACGTTAACATCTGTGATTATGGAAGCTGAGCTACATGTATTGATTTATTCACATATTATTCCTTTTTAGCTTTCCAAAATGCATGCTCTTTCTCTGCATCACAGCAGAATTTATTAAATTGCTTTTATCCAGCTATTTATTAGAGCAGTGTTTCCCAGCCTGGTCCTTGGGACCTCCTATCCAATCCATGTTTTTGCTTCCTCCCTGCTCCCTGCCAGACAGTCCACATTTTTGTTCCTTCCCAACTCCATAGTGGGAGCTGGGAGGGAGTAAAAACATGGATCGTCTGGGGGTCCCCCAGGACTGGGTTGGGAAATAGTGTGTTAGAGCTTTTCAGCCATTTTCCTGGGCAATGTTGATGTCAGGAGTGAGCTTTTGAAATAGGAAAGTGTCCATATTCTCCCAATTGCTGCACATGATGGAAATGAAACACTGAAAGTTCAGTATAGACCTCTGGAGGGTACAACTCTGGAACGGAGAGTTCCAGCATGTCCCGGCTGCCTTGGGCTGCTTGATATGAGGTCCAATTGCTAGGTGGGTTTTATGTATAAAGGTCTTTAGTTTTTCATTTGAGATTTTGTGTTTTTATGAGTTCAGGAACAGTAAAGACACCTTATTCACTGTTGGAGCCCCGTCAAGACAGTACATTAAGTTTATTGCAGTCTTGAAATATCATGCTTATGATGTCAGCTTTGTACAGAGAGTGAACCCAGAACTGCTTTTAAAAATGTTTTATAAAAGCTTATGTGTCTCACTCAAGCCAGCTGAGTGGCTCATCTGGTTGTGATGTCATCAGCGCGTGACATGTGTTGCTCCTTGCTGTAATAGAGCGCCTCAGCCCCCCCTCACATGTTCGACTGGACACGGTGAACTGCACGGCCATCAGAGTGAGATGGAGGTCGCCACGAAGACACCTCGGCGTCATCACCGGGTACAAGGTACGGCCAACCCCGCGCTAACCCCTCCTCAACCCCGCCTCAAGCCACACCTTAAAAACTACTCATGACTGAGGTGGACCGTTAACATAATCAGTGTTTAGAACATCTGTCAATAATCAGGTTTTTTTTTTTTTTTTACCCCTAGACATGTCACTACATTGACATTTATTTTATTTAGCAGGCAGTTGGTCCAAAGTGACACACAAGTGAAACAAACATTTCAAACATATGGCTGCAGTGGAGTCAATAGAAACCATTAAGTTAACTTAATGGGGCACAAATGATGTAGTATTTTGCTCTTACTCATGTATTAATTAACCATAAACAAAGTCTTAGTTATATACTGATCTCATGTTAATTCATCAGTCGTGTTTTATCTCAAGCAGTTAGTATATTTGTTACTCTATATGTTAATTCTGTAAACCTTTGTGAACTACTGAAGGAGCTACTGAAGAAACAAGTCATGAAAATAAAACACTGTTCTCATGTTTGTACATTAATGAATCGTGACACATGTTTTATCCCAAGCGGCTATTTTTGCTCATGATCTTTGGGGTAGTCTGAGTAGTAACTGAATTATTGCAAGTATTTGTGCCCCATCAAATAAAGTGTTACCAAGTCAACTGGGCATAAGGGAAGCTGGCCTGAGCTTCCAATCAATGATCAGGAGCAAGTGGAGCAGCAAGGAGCTAAAGAACAACAACTTGTAACAAAGTAAGAACCTAATGAGACTGCTATTCAAGTCAGCAGAAAGCAGAAGAGCAGCCTTGGAGTTGATGCATCTTGTTTTCATGCAGTTTAGAATGATATCTCTGGATTCATTGTAAAACGCGTCTATGCTCATGACCTCTGTTGGCGTGTTGGAGTTCATGGAACATGCAGTAGTGTGAGAGTTATTCCTGG
>JAABNY020000039.1:5587861-5598693 GCA_015164015.2 Brevimyrus niger
AACCTGCACATGATATTCTAAGTGGGGTCATACCAAGGAATTGTATAACCATAGCATCACCTCCCTTGACTTAAACTCCACACAACTAGAGATGTAATCCAACATCCAATTTAGCTCTGATAAAAAGACTTCATGGACTTCATGGATGTTGACATGAGACCCAGAAACTATGTATAATAATGGTATAATAATCCTAAATGAACTCCAAATGAAAATACCTTTTTTCAGCTCTGAGGTGGCATACATCCCACACCGTGGCTGATGTTTAACCCGAGTGTGCTTCAGCCTGTGACATTTTGCAGGTGCAGAGGAGATGCCAAGCGGCAGCCATAGACAACCTCATCATCCCAGCTCCAAGATCACAGAGGCCACCTTTGATACAGATGATTCAGACCGTGACGTCTACGTCGAGGAGGTAAGCATGTCCGAAAAACCATTAAATAATCCCCATGCATTCATTTTAATTGCTAATGATTCTTTTATTTTATAGCTCTACCCGTTTCCTGTCATCCGGAGACACAGAAACAGGAAATCCCAGCTGAGGTCCAGGACAGGAAGTCCCGCCTCCCAAACTGAGATAGCAAATGTGATATTTCGACAGATAGCTGCCGCTTCCAACACCACTGACAGCATTTCGGAAAGTGTCCTGACGAGTCTCCCCAGGACCACCGGAGAGTTGTTGCCCCCTAGTACCAGCCTAACTGCCGCCTCATCTCCAGTCACTCTCACAAACACCACAGTAGGGTCTCCGTCTGTTAGACTTGCCCCCTCAGCTATCAGACGCGCTAATCTTACTCCCATCGAGTCCACAGCTGTGCCTGCCCTGGACCATGCTCCCCCCAGCTCCCTGACCATACATCCTCCTTTAGCCCCCAACTCCTCCGGCCCCACAGCTTCTTTTCTGGCTCCCACCCCCATGGACACTGTCCACCCCTGGAAGGGTGCCGTCCCTCGCCATAGCGATCTGGCATGCGAGGATACAGCATGTCCCTATGACAGCTTCTGCATCGATGACTATGACAGCGGAGGCGCACGTTGCCACTGCAGCCTGGGCCGGAAAGGGGACACCTGCTCCGAAGGTGAGTGACTGCAGTATCCCAGCATGCTCTGCTCACGGTCCTCCCTGTCATCTCTGTCTCGTACCTATGATCTTAGTTTTTGCCAATTTGAGGAGAAATGCGATTAGTCACTGTCTTCACTCCTCATGTTATCTTCTCCCAGTGAGATGGTTGCCTCCCCCATTAAATTCATCATCTTCCTGACCACTATATACCTTGGATATGGATAAGGTATAGACAGGTGGAAATTTCAGGTGCAGACAGTAAAATTCTAGATTTTGTTTCAACCAACCAGTTCAGTATAAAGAGTCACAGTTACAGAATATTCAACTGGTTGGTCTGGATTTTTACTTCCTGGACCTCTGGATTTAGACATGGAAAGTCAGGGAGAGTGTTGTCTCCCAAAGTTTTTCCACATCCCAGACACATTCAGTTGTATTATATTTTGCTTTTTATAATTGTTCTCAGTTATATTGTAAAATGTAATTCTAGAGCCGAAAGTCATTGCTGTTAATTATCTTAGCAGATGTTGTGATCTGAAGCATGTCATGCAGGACACACTTACATGCACTTTTATTCATTTTTATAGCTCTGTATAATGATCTCTCAAATGTATGATCTTTTGATTGCAAACCCAGTGCTTTAACAACAATAGCAGCTGCTGTTTCTCTGCACCAAAACTGCAGTGTAGAAGATGTCACACGGGACATTTCTCAGGCTGGTCTCAGCGCTGAGAGGCAGGGTTGCTTATGATGTGATTACAGCTACTCTTGGTGTCAGGGTTGGTGCTGGCCTTAACATTAATGATGGTGGTAATTCCTTTGGTGCTGGAGGTGATTAAGCTCTTGGTAATGGTTTTGGTTTCCATGTTAATTGTAGTGTTGGTACTGTAGTTGGTTCAAGATTTGAGTTTTATTGTGACATGCGTTCAGAGGAACAGTGAAATTCTTATGTCACAGTTGCACATTGGTGGACAATAGGATCAAAAACGGTGCAATATAAGACAAGACAGTGGAAGACAATGCAATATAAGACAAGAAAGTGCAAGACGAACACTGCAATATGGGACAAGACAGTGCAAAACAAACACTGCAGTATGAAACAAGAAAGTGGAAGACAAACAGTGTAGTATGATATAGGACAGTGGAAGACAAACAGTGTAATATGATACAGGACTGTGCAAGACAAACAGTGTAGTATGAGACAGGACAGTGCCGGACAAACAGTGTAGTATGATACAGGACAGGGCCGGACAAAAGAAGCATGTGCTGATTTTAGTGTGAATACTGGTGTTGGTGTTGAGTTGCTGGTGGCGTTGGATCTAGTGCTGGTGTGGGTGATGAGGTGACAGGTTGTGTCGATGCTAATGCGGACCTTGCTCCTAGTTTACACCTGCTTCATGAACTCTTTGGCTACCACTGGTCATGTGGTTGCTGGGTTGAAGCGGGAACGAGCAGCGATGGATACGGCGGCGGGGGAGACCGAGGGAAACTTAACGCATGGTTGATCATCTCCAGCTCCTATGAGAAACAGCGCTTGATAGTGACCTTCCCTCTAGCTTCATGTCTCTCCTACAGGCTTCTCTCCCTGGGACAGAGAAAGAGGCAGACAGAGCGAGGAAGCAGGTGGAGCTAGAAAGCAGACAGAAATATAACCTGGAATACTAAGAGCACACTTCAGCGTGCCTGACCTACAGCCCTGCTTTTTTGTTAACCCCTCAGCGAAATTCCAAAATAACCTCCTTTTATTTCAACAGGGGTGACGATACAGTTCCCCAGGTTTAACGGCCACTCCCACATGACATTTGAACCCCTGAAGAACTCCTATCAGACGTTTCAGATCACCTTGGAGTTCAAGGTAAGCAGATGCAGATTTTGGGCCAAAGCCAGAGGGTTACCGCGCTTGACTCTGGCTGGAAGTTCTCCCCAGTAGTTGCATTGCTCCCCCCATCCTCCCTCAGGGGCCTGGCAGCCAGTTCCTTATCCAGGTGGTGAAGGTCACAGTGGTTCTGGCATCAATCTTCCTGGCTGTGTGTGGCTTGCCCATGCATGTACCAGTGTCTCTGTATGCATGTTCCAGTGGCTCTGTATGCATGTTCCAGTGTCTCTGTATGCATGTTCCAGTGTCTCTGTATGCATGTTCCAGTGTCTCTGTATGCATGTTCCAGTGTATCTGTATGTATGTTCCAGTGTCTCTGTATGCATGTTCCAGTGTCGGTTTCCATGGCCGACACCCATGATCGTTTGCCTCTGTGTGTGTCTGTCTAGGCAGAGGACGAGGAGGGGCTGCTCTTCTACTGCGGGGAGAACGAACGTGGACGTGGCGACTTCGCCTCCCTGGTGCTCGTGCAGCGCAGGCTGCACTACCGGTGAGTGGGTCTGATGGAGTCAGTCGGGGGTGAGGCGTGCTGTGGAACAGGAAAACACCACTGGTAGGACTGCGTAGCACAAGTGCCACAAATGTGCTGGTTGGATCCTGATTACTTAGCGTGAGGCTCATGACAGCTAAGGAGCAGAACAGTAATGTTTTATGTGTCATTGGGAAAGTATCCTTTCACCCATCCCATCTGACTCTCCATGAGATATGCAGATGTATGTTATAGGTGAGAGCAAGTTTTGAGGTTACAAGGGCTGGCCAGCCTGCAGTGCCCATGGAGCATCTGAGGTTGAGGGCATTACAGACAGTTTGATAGCTATGTAAGTAATCCGTTACGCGTACGCTTACTTAAGTCTGGTTTTACGCAAGCACCGCCCTCCCCATACTATTCCAGACACCTCATAACACAAAATGCATGAGCGTTCTAAGGGTTCCCGGTTCCCCTCGCAGGTTCAACTGTGGCACGGGTGTGGCACAGATCGCCAGTGAGAGCCCGGTGTCCCTGGGCCAATGGCACACTGTCACCGTCTACAGGGATGGCCTGAGTGGCTGGCTGAGGCTGGACAATGACACGCCCGTCACAGGCCGCTCGCAGGTGAGGGCACCCTCACGGTCACAAAGCGGACTACCTGAACAAGAACAAATGCAGGAACAAAGTCAAAAACCTCACATTGAAAGCAAGTTTTGTGAACTTCATCCCGCTGTTACCTCAAAACTGATGTCTGTGATAAGGCTGCATAGCACGGGATTGGAGTCAAATATCTGTGTCGTCATAAATACAGGGTTTTATAAGGGTTTTAGCAGAAATCCTATCTTGAAATATCCTTTGGGGGAAATGAGCCTTTTACAGCCACTCTGAGGTTGAACCGTGCTGGGGCAGGTGGATGCGGTGTTGTTCACTCCCTAAGCCTCCTGTCTCCCCCAGGGACAGTACACCAAGATCACCTTCCGCACACCCTTCTTCGTGGGTGGCACCCCCACTGTGTACTGGCTGGCGAAGGTGGCAGGGACCAGCCACGGCTTCCGGGGCTGCCTGCAGACACTGCTGGTCAATGGCAAGGTGGTGGACTTGAGGCCTTGGCCACTGGGCGATGCCCTGAGCGGGGCAGACATCGGTAAGTGCTGGCCACCTCACCTGAATATGTGCTGTTGTTCGCTCTTGTCGTCACTGTTGGCCATTTTGTCTGGAACAAGAACCGTCTCTGGAAGTCTCACCGGAGCAAAGCTGTATTGGTTCAGCTTCACGTGTAGCCCTGTAGGTGTCGCTGTAGAGCACAGCTCACGCCTGACTACACACAAGTCAATTTTCCTCGCCTGGGAGTGTGGGATTGAAACCCAGGCGAGCTCACTTACACCTCTGTGCCCTGGAGGGTTTCGTCGCCCATTTTTCCCAGCATGCTGCGCTCTCGTCTCCGGCGGACGGTTTCATGCGGTGTCACGCAGAGCTCGGGGCGGCGAAGCCAAACGGACGGCTCACAGATGGCTCTCGTGTTGGTAGGGGGCTCTCTCAAGGTAGCTGGCCCAGAATATTCCCAGTAACAATGTCAAACCACGGTCTGTCCCTAAGAGAGGGCCCTGACTGGAGGGTGTCATAGTAACATAGTAACTGTATTTTCTGCAGTGATGGATATCACCCAAATAACATTCGCATGGATAATATTTGTAACGATTCCTTAAATCGGTTGGAGGGTTTTGCTGGAGACAGAGGTGCCCTTCACAGAGCCAGAGTAGGACACTGCATGTACTCTCCATTACTGTGTCATCTTCAGCCTTCTCAAACTGGCCTCACTTTCCTCCTGTGAGTGAGCGTGGGGCAGCGGGGGGGGGTGTCAGGTGACTGGGGGTTTGCATGCTGCTCAGTATGCTAGCCCCCATCCCTAACAAGAGGCATACTCCCGAGAAGGAAACCCAGTAAATCTCTGCTCCCCTCGGAGCCACAGGCTGCCCTGTACCTCTACCTGGGCACGTTCTGATAAACAAACCGGTCATCCCGCGATGCTCAGTTGACTGAACTGGTCCGCTGGTCTCTGTGCATCTGTCTGTACGGATCAGCGGGTTTCAGTGGCTTGGGAGTCTGATCCGGTATGGGCTCTGCGTACTCCTGTAGGAGGCCGATGACTCGGTGAACGCAGACTCCGGTCATGCTGCCAGGTCTCATTAGGCGCACACACACACACACACACACACACTGACACACACAGACCTGTAATTATATCTTCTGTGGGGACTCTCCATTTATTTCTATGGGGAAAACCCTAATCCCAGCATTGATGAACTTAACCCCTACCAAGCCCGAACCTTAACCACAGGTAACCAAAATTCAAGACATTTTTAGTTTTTTGATTGCATTCACAGAGACACATGGTCCCCGCAATGTAATATATATATATATCACATAGACCCACACACACCCCCCCCCACACACACACATTCCGTGGGACGGCTTGTTACTGGCCCTCGCTGTGCTGGCTGTATAAATAACAGCTGTGAGTTCCATACGTGTGACACAGCCACCACGGGTGGGTGTGTTTTCTTCGCGTCACGTCGCTCCATATGCTGTTCAGAGTGGGGGGTCCTGACAGCACAGGGGGAAACGCGCTCCGTGTTTGGGGGCTTGGGTGTGATGTCCCCTCGTGTGCATTCATTTCGTACGCATGCAGTGATTCCCTGCGAGGTGTGTGAACGCGGTGACTGCTTTTGCCCGGCAGGCGAGTGCAGCGACGGCGTCTGCGAGGAAGTCACCTGTGCCAATGGGGGCCTGTGCTTCGCCAACCGGGCGGATGGGTACATCTGCCTCTGCCCGCTGGGATTCAGGGGTCCGCTGTGCCAGGAAAGTGAGTCCCGCCTCTGTCTCGGCCGCTCTCATCTCAGGAACCGGCAGGGTGTTCGGGGCACTGCATGGTTGTGGGGTTAAATCCCTGGAGAGCCAGCATCTGCTGCTGGAATGTGCCAGTCTGATACTCAGCAGAATTATTGTGTGTACTTTGGAATAAAAATATCCTCTGATACTATACTAACTGTTATGAATGTGGCTGAATCTTAAAAAACAGCTGATGTCATTTTGAGATGTAATGTTACTTTTTTGCATCAATTAATGAGTAACAGCATGGAAAGACTTCCCCTGGCAGTATTCTGCACTCACTGATGCTTGTCGCTTTAATTTTTTATTATTTCTGACTTAAATCTCTCGCCCTCTCTCCGCTCTTCTCCCAGGTTTCTTGCTCGCCTTGCCACGGTTCAATGAGACCCTGCTCTCTTATGCTAGTGCTCCCTGGCCGCAGTCCTCCAGGCATTACCTGTCCTTCATGGAGTTTGAGATCACCTTCCGTCCATCGGTGGCTGACGGCACACTGCTGTACAGTGAGGATCAGGGCAGCCGCGATTTCCTGTCCATCATACTGGTGGGCGGGTACCTGGAGTTCCATTTCGACTGTGGCTCTGGGGCAGCAGCCATCAGGTGTGCTGGTATCCTATGTCTGCACTGGGCCTGTAGCATCAACACCTTCAGAATACCTTGCGTCTGCATTTCTCCTCGTCTGCTGTCCTGGCTTTGGTTACTAAATGGAAAATAAATTGCCCCATCTAGTGATGGACTTGAGCCAAGCCTGGTACTGGCACTTATTTTAACTGCATTTACATTTTTCTCTTTCTTTACAATGTTATGTCGGTTTCTGTACTATGTATTAGAGCTTTTGTTGATATAATGGATGGTATTTGCATTTATTTCTAATTGGTTGTTGTTTTTATTATTGCTTGATGATTGGACTTCTGTGTGCACAGATCTGATTGGCTGTTTCTATTTTGGGCAGGAGCGAAGAGCCTGTGAGCCTGAACATGTGGCACGAGGTGTGGGTGTCTCGCACAGCCAGGAAGGGCATCCTGCAGGTGGATAAGCAGCAGCCCATGGAGGGTGTGGCTGAGGTGAGGGACTCCTTGGCAGCATGCGTGTGGAGTCTGACAGGGACCTGACCCCCCTCCCCCCTCTCATCCCACAGGGACCGTTCACCCAGATCCACTGCACCACCCCCCTGTATGTGGGCGGAGTCCCAGATTATGGAGCAACCAAGAGGAGTGCTGGGATCCTACGCCCTTTTAGTGGCAGCATCCAGAAGGTCCTCTCGCACCCCCCCTCCCCACACCGCCTAGAGTGAATGGCCAGCCAATCAATTAATGAATCAGTTGGTCAGCTAATAAATCACTAAGTGACTCAAATACTTAATTTGTGAATCATGAAATTAATCGATCAATCGACTGACCCACCAGCCAATCAACCAATCAACCATTAAATCAATCCATCCTAACTGATGAATCAATCAGTCAGTCAGTCAATCAATAAATCTGACAATCAAAGAGTAAATCAATCATCTGTCCAATCAGCTAATTGTTCAATCAGACCAATCAACTAATTGTTCAATCATCAGACCAATCAACTAATTAGTCAGTAATCTGATCCCTTAGCTAATTAGTCAGTAATCTGATCCCTTAGCTAATTAGTCAGTAATCTGATCCCTTAGCTAATTAATCAATAATCTTACCAATCAACTACTTAACCAATTATGTCTTAAGTTTACATTACACATGAGAATGATATTTCTGATTTAAAAATTTCTAGCACATATCTGACATGAAATTAAAGTTTGTTGCAGGACTTCTGCAGATGGCATTGACCTTCCTCCATCCCGCCACAGGTCTTCCTGAACAATCGCGTCGTCCCCCTGACCAAGGGCCTCGCCTCCGGTGTGAACGTGCAGAATACGGTGCATCCGTGCGCGGACCAGCCCTGCGCCAACGGAGGCACGTGTCAGCCCCGGCACGACGCCTATGTATGCGAATGTCTGCTGGGCTTCGAGGGCAGCCATTGCCAGAGAGGTCTGTCCCTCAGGGGGTGACAGTGCATGCAAATCAGAGGCAGCAGGTGGCATGGTAGCTAGCAGAGTCTTAAAAGAACTTGCTGTTGTACCCTTCAATTAAGTCCTTTATTTGTGAGGACCCAGTCAAATTATGGCTTTATAATTGAGGGAAATTGTTCTTTGCCCTGGTTAATAACATAATATGAAAGTTGGGGGCGAGCTTGATACAGTGTGCATGGAGAGCAGATTTTCTCAGACTTGCCCTTCTGTAATAGTCAAAAGGTCACTGCACGTCCTGCTTCGATGAATACGTCCATCCCTGCAGGCTGAGATGTTCAGACTACGCTAACATCTGCTTCTCTCTCCTGCTTTTCACTGCCCTCAAGCAGAGTGTGGAACATCCTGCTTGAACAGTAAGTTTCATATATTACCAAGATGCTTTCTTATACACCAGCAGGGTGTATTTGTAACATTCATTTTACAGATTTACAAGGTCAAGATCACCATATGATCGAGGGGAATCATATGGTGTGGTGTGTGAATGTGATTTCAACGTGTCTTAGTGCATTTAAATACAGGTGTTTTGAAGCGTCTGATAAAAGAAAAACTGGCTCCATGCGACCTCTAGTGGCCGAGAAGAACAGTGCGCCACATGGCTTTGTGTTTTCTCAGCTTTCACAAAAGCCACCGAGGTCCCACAGTTTATTGGCCGCAGCTACCTCACCTATGATAACAGAGACATCCTTAAGAGGTAAGGGACAGAGCAGAGTGAATGCGATGTCCACTGAAAGATATCATGTGTACACTCTGGGGCATGGAAAAAATGGGCCAAGCCAAAAATTGCAAGAACTTTAGTTTGCTATGAAAATTAGAAAAAAAAATACAAAATAACAGTTATATGAAGGTTTTTCCCTTAGATTTCCTCCAATATTGAAGCCTTGTGGGTGAACTCATAGACAACATTTTACTGGAAGCTGAATATTGTTCCACTAAGTTCTGGTGGCCGTCAGACACTGGATCAGTGGTAGAAAAACATTGCCCACCTGGTTCACATTTAATGTGAGATCAGATATTCTCTGTAGGGTGTAAATCTTGACTCAGACCAGGCCAAAACATGAGACTGATGGACTTGCTCTCAGTCTACTTCCTGGTGGTCTTTGCAATGCGGACAGGAATATATCTTTGTATTATTATTGACTGTTCCTGCTATGAAAAAACCATCTCAGCTGCAATATTCGTCTATAATCAGCAGCATTAATCAAGTGAACCAGCTACATAGTACCAGCAGCTGAAAAGGCTGCTCACACATCAAACTTTCCATACAGACATTCCGTATTTTTCTCAGAGAGCAGTTACTTTCTAACACATCTGTGTCATCTAGACACAAAACCAGCAAGACGCAACCTTCATTAACTTGTCTTTCTAGAAGCTTCATTGCCTGAGCTCTTCTGACATGCTTCATGGGCTTTTTTCTGTATTTCAGGACCATGCATGTCAGACAGTGGTCACCCCTGCCCTCCAAATTCTTTACTTCTAGTAATATGACCTGTTTCAAAACATTGACCTATTCTCTTAATAATTGATAGGGAAATGTGATTTTTCTCTGCCTTTCAGGTTTACAGGAGAACAAATGATGGTACAGAGGATTTTGAGAAGGTGTAGTATGTATTTTAATGTGCAATATGCTACACAATCTGCATTGACTGAGAGTACATTTATGGAAAAAGCTCCCTGGACCATTTCTTACTGCCCCAGAGTGTATATCCGTGTAGCTGGTGTTCTCTGTGTCTGCGTATACGTGTGTACGCGTGTGCTTTGGCTGAACACTGGCTGAACACTGGCTGAACACTGGCTGTGTCCTGCTGACCCATCCACGCACCCCTCCGCTCAGGGTCTCGGGCCAAAGGACCAGTGTGTTCCTGCGTTTCTGCAGCACAGCCAGAGACGGCCTCTTGCTGTGGAGAGGAGACAGTGCCACCCGCTTCAGTACTGACTTCCTGTCCCTGGGTCTGCAGGATGGGGGTCTTGTCTTCAGGTCAGGACGCTGGTGATGTGGAGTGAGGCGTGTGGGTAACTGGTCAGGCTGGTGCAGGTTGGGTGCTTCACTTTCTGTCTTCCTCCAGCTACAACTTGGGCAGCGGTGTTGCTACGGTGACAGTAAATGGGACGTTTAGTGACGGACGGTGGCACCGAGTCAGAGCCGTCAGGTGGGCTGTAGTCGTATATTTACAGCAGAGCTGAGCGATATCATACTGAAACAGTACGCATGTGTGTAATACTCACCAATTCTTCAGATGACAGGCGAAGCATTTGGCCAATTTGTGATATCCAAAAGTTGGCAATCTCTTTAAACTTTATGTTTATTAAATTCGATTAGCGGAGCCCACCACATAATATTGTTTTGGTATTTGATATATCTCAGTGCAATATGCGCTTATATGGTGGTGAAGAAAGGATCAGCTCAGCAGCCACAACATCTTTTAAAAGAGACCTTGTGGATAAACAAGGTAAAAAGAATAGAATAGAATAGAATAGAATAGAATAGAAT
>JAABNY020000039.1:5598793-5608840 GCA_015164015.2 Brevimyrus niger
AAATGTAGTTTGCATCCATCCAGAAAGTGCCATAGTATTACAAAAATATATAGATATATATACATATATTACATGAAAGACGTTGGCGGTGTGGTGGTACTTTTTGCAGTTTAAAGTCTGACACGTTTATTAAACATAAGGATATGCAGAGTTTATAATGACTTTTGGGCATCATACGATGCCTCATTAATTTAGCCGTACTACGAATCTGCTTCACAAAATTAATGTCCATATTGGCCAAATGTTTTGCTCGTCATATGAATCCCTGGTGATTATTGCACATGGCTGATGCGATATTGATATGATATCGCCCAGCCCTAACTTACTTGGCTCGTTAAGGACCTGTATGATAGCCACAACCCATGAGATGGAGAGAATTCAGTGCTCATGACATCACTGGTTTTAGATCTGTTTTTTGTGTCAGTCCTCCTAAATATTTTTATTCTGGGGGGTTGGGGGTAAGGTGGTGGAGGCCTGACCTAACCCATTATCACCCCTTGTTTGCAATGAGACAAACTGGTATTTTAGGGAATTATAACTTCAGCTAGCCAATAAAGTAAATGTAACAGGAATGTAAACTTTAAAAAATAATAAATAAATATGAATCATAATGAAATCAATAAACATTTTAAATTAATTCATAAATGACACCTGTGCCTTTTCTTGGACACAGGGACGGTCAGTCTGGTAAGCTGACAGTGGATGGAATGGGCACTAGGACCGTGAGGTCACCAGGGAAGATGAGGCAGCTTAATGTCAGTGGAGCCCTCTATGTTGGTAAGATGCTTTTGAGATTATTGTGGAGATCATTGTTCTAATGAAGATGCATTTCTAAATTTATACTTAGACATTGTTAGTAACTGGGACTTTGCTGTTTCGGCCCCTGGAGGATGGGCTCCCCCTTTGTGTCTGATGAAAATGTGCTATATAAATTAATTGAATTGAATTGAATTGAATTGAATTGAATTGAATTGAATTGAATTGAATTGAATTGAATTATGATGGTTGTGCTCGTCTCGCTTGTCCCACAGGGGGAATGAAGGAGATCGCTCTACACACCAACAGGCAGTTCATGCGTGGTCTGGTGGGCTGTATCTCCCACCTAACACTCTCCACTGATTACCACCTCTCCTTGATGGAGGACGCCGCCGATGGCAAGAACATCAACACCTGTGGCAACTGAGGGCCACGGCACCTGTGTTTCCCCAGGGGATCCTGTCAGCAGCAGGACTGTGAACACATGGGCCAAATAAAGGGGACAGCATGATGAGAGAGACTGCAGGTGTTTCCTGTGGCAGGTGACAACATTTCCTCTCTTCTGTGGACACTGACTGTGGAGTTTCCCGTGTGATTAAAATCTTATTTATTATTTGGTGTTTTTGTACATCGCAAGGTCATCTAAAGACTTCGCAGGTGAGTAACAAATGGTGTTTTTAAATATGTCAACACGGATAATTAAGCAGATTTATTTCCTGCAAACCGTTTCCTGCCACCTCTCTATTGGGCATGACACTCTTTGTGGTCCATGGTTTGTTTTAACAATGTGCACAGAGGGAGGTGTTTCTGTAAGGAGGGTGGGGTGCCTCCCCACCTACGTATGGGCTATATGTTATGTCTGTGCAACGGGCAGTGTGACTGTACTGGTATGAAGTCCACCAATAAAATCTGAACTGTCAAAACGAGCCAGACGTCACGGTGCCTGTTTTTAGCTACCCGCCATGATGAGGCAGGTCACCTCCATCAGCAGGTCCATCTCAAACTCCACCCCATAGTCCCAGGTGTTTTCTCAGTGTTGCTACATTAACCTCCATGTTCAGTACATGCACATCTTGGTTGGTATAGATCTCGCCATGAAGGTCAACGTTCAGATGTTCTATCTGGGTTAATTAAAGTCCATCCTCATAAAGGACTGGATCAGTCAGAGGTGACTCTTTATGTGCTGTTCTTCTTATATAACCCTTTGCTACATCCATGCTTCCTTTGTTCATATTTATACTTGGAGGGAGGAAGTTAACAATAAAGACCTGAATTAGAACAGGAAGTGTGGTGTGCAGAGAAGATGCAGCAGCTGTAACAAGCCTCATGAGTCATGATACGTCCCAGATCCCGCAGGTAACAGTCAGGGCCCTGAAGGTCAGGTGAAGCAGCTGCTCCGCTCTGTGTCCGAGTGTCTTTACTGATCCTCAGGGTGCTGGACGTGCTCTTCATGTTGCATCATCAGTAAAGACACATTCAGATTGGTCAGATTGGAGTTTCAGGCGCATTTTGATTGGTGGAGACACAGAAGCAGATGTTGTCTTTGTGTTAATAGCCACGCTGGGGCTCTTGTGCTGCGGCAGCAATCTGAGAGCCAGGTGCTGGTGGTTCATGCTGTTGGTGCAGCAGGTGCTGCTATAGTTACCATGATGAAGTAGCTGAAACACTGAAGGTGATAAAGCATAATTACTCAGCCCAGAAATTGGGGGATGGTGCTTAGGCCTGTCTGAATTTTTGAAAACAAAATGTTTTTGTGTATAAATGTGTATATAAGGTGAAGTACAGTGGTGCCTCTGGTTCACAAACACAATCCGTTCCAGTAAAGTGGCCGTGAACCAATTGGTACGCGAACCAAGGCAATTTTTCCCAAAAGAAAGCACTGAAATTCAATTAATTCGTTCACAAGCCTACCAAATAATATTTTTTTATTAGTTTTCTGGTTTTATAGTAAAAACTTTAAAGAAAATATAGTGTGGCGACGGGAGGAACCAGGCATCACAGGAGCAGAGAGAGACATGGAGCCTTTCTTGCCGGGGAAATCACACTTTTAATTGTTAACAGTCCTTAACCCTTGTATCGTTGTTGTTGATGTTAATGGTTGCATTTCCCTATTATCACGCATGTGTTCGCCCGTGTCTTGTGTATACCTGGTCCAATCCTTGTGTGAAAATCCACTATGTGTGCATCTTGCAGTTCAGCGTTTGAGAACCTCGTGTTTCCTGTCTGTGTATTTGGGTTTCGGTGCTTCTTAGGTGCCTGTTGTGTTCCTTCTATTTACAATTGCACGCAGGGCATGCTGGGACATGCTCCCCGCCGGTGCTACAATACTATAAAAAAAAGGAATCTGGTAGAGGAATCTGTTCATCAACCAAATTTTGTATGTGAACAATGCATCTTTTTCACAAAATCTTTGGTCACAAACCAAATTGTTCATAGACCACAGCATTTGTGAACCGTATGCACCACTGTATACACAATCATTTATGTCTGGAAATGATGCCTTTGATTTTATTCCGATTTCATACAGCTGTAATGGAGAAAGTATCGCACGGCATATCGCTAACCTGGGAAACAGATAAAAATTCAAAGTTCGACGACTGCTGGATGTGCATCACTGTCGCGCCATTGTAAAGTCGAAAAGTCGCAAGTAGATCCATCTTAAAACGAGGAGCATATTGGCTGTGCGTGGCATGGACTCCCCATGAGAATGGCCAGGAGTATCTGAAAATGATCATTTAATGAGGAAAGTCTCAATCCCTCAAATGGGACTTAGTCTGGCTGTGACTCAGCTTGGCTGTGACTCAGCTTGGCTGTGACTCAGTGATCTATTTTCATCTGACTCATGGGGCCTGGTGACTCTCTGTGCCCTGTGTGACACGTCAAGCTAAAATGAAACGAAATTTAAACAGCGCTAAATCCCTTAATGACATCTTGGAGACACTGCCCTGCTGTTGTAGTGTTGAGCTGCGAGGGTGAATTTTGAATGCTGCTTGTGGATGAAAAAATGCTCCCCAGTCACACAGGGTATTTTATTTGAAGAAACAGGTGAAGGATGTAATTCATGCAAGGGCCTCAGTTTGACTGTAACTGGGTAAATCAATTCAGTGTGCTAAATCTTATAAGCAGTGAATGTACAATACAGCATTTAAATTTCCTTTTTTAATTAGTTTGCTCAAATTGTTGGTAGACTGCGTCATTGTGATTTTTGTATTACATTGCAGTTAGTTACTCATGCAACTGCAAGTAGGAACAATAAATTTACCCCCCCAAAGCAAAGAAATTTCCACCTCTGGGGTAGTGAACTGCTAGTCGGTTTTGGACGTTCGCCCTGCACTTGAAGCTCCGCTTTTAATCTTGGCAAAACCTTAATGCTTCACAAACCCACGCATGTCTAAGAATAGCGCTGTGATTACTGAAGCCGAAGGCGGTTTTTTAATGGTGTCAGTGATGCCCGCTTCTGAGGTCCAGTGCAGTCACCAGTCAAAGTTCGTACAGCACTCTAGTCTAGTCATCCCTACATTTCCTTTCTCTGTGCTGGGCCCCCATCCACTCCTGCACAGCTTGACCAGCAGCATGTATAATGTGCTGCTTTTCAGCATATTGGCCTGTACTTAACGCATAGTGAGATCCAAGTTTGCTGCCTAGCAACCGATGTTGCTGCTGTGACGCTCACTTCTCGTCAACTCACAGGTATACCTTTATACCTGTCGCTGGGGCTCGTTCTGGCTTCATGGTTATAAAGGAGGCAGGCGATATTTATTGGGATATGATCATGTATTTACTCTCTTTCTTAAAAGTACAAACCTCTGCGCTACACTTTCACCCCTGCTTCCCGCTCTCGCGCCAACTCTCTCCCTCTCTCTCTCCGCCTCTCCTCTCACCCCTGCGCTCCATCCGCAAGCTCATAAAAGTAGACCCATTTCCCATTCAACATAACATAGCCAAATTAAACTCTTACACCGCTAAAGGAATGACCATGGTCTCCACAGAGAAGGTGAAAGACACGGTTTTCTTTAGATTTTAAAGTGTTTATCATAATCTTTGGAATTGTACATCATTCACAGCGATGAAACTTGACCCTTGATGACCTCAACAGCACCGTTCTAATTCTGGCCCAGTAGAAGCATCATTTTTTAGGGGAGAACATTGGCTGGACCTTCTGACTCATTGTTAATGACCGTTGTTGGCCTGTGGTGACATCAATCACCGTGATCTAGCGTCTCCTGCCAAGTAAGAATCAGTGTGAGCTACTCAAAGCTGGAATCACAGCTCTGCAGATGAGGAGATGGATGTTACTGCTGAGTGATATTGTGCTGGACCCCATGAACACCTATGTGATGCAATGTCTGTGCTTTGTTATTTGTGAAGCATTCTGCCGTTCGGCTGGAGTTTACACGTTCTCCTCATGTCATGTGAGTTTCCTCCGTTTATACCAATTTCCTAAGGCAGTAATACATGCAGTTAGGCTAATTGTCATCTGTACATTGCTCATGGTGGAGTATGCAGCATCAGCTGTAGAGTGTTCTCCTGCTTTGTACCCCATTTTGCATTATCACCACCATTTCAGCTACTTTCCCTAGTCAGGCTGGCAGGGCGTCCAACATCCGTAAAGTTTAATTATCCTCCGTGCACAAATGGCCTTTAGATATAGTGCAATAGCATGTCAAACTCTCCCATTAGGCAATGCTGGAAATTATGTTATAGTAAATATGCAATATGCATTTAGTAATTGCTTTGTAACTGTAGTTGTTTATGATCACATAAATGTTTTATAAACCGGTGACTCTTGCCTTTCTTTCCTTATAAGTCGTGGTGTTGAGTGTCTCATGTCGTTCGCTTGAACCTTGAGCCCTTGGAAACATGCACATCAATGGCACATCAAAGTTGAGATTCTTGATGCTCAGTCGCTCATCCTTACGCAGGATTATTCCTACTAAATAACGTCTAGTAACACAGCATGGCTTTAGGGTCGTCTGCAAGATGTTTATCAGAGAGCATCAGCAGCATGGAAAGAACCAGGACTTACGGTGTCCGGTTCCAGTGAACGTGAAGCCCACATAAATGTATTGTGTTTGAATGCTCACATCAGGCTATGTGATTTGTTTGTGGAGCGACAGTTGTCATAAATCTCAACTGTCCTGCAGGGTAGGTTTGGTGGCAGGGAGAGGGATTGATCCATCGGAGGGGGTCCTGGAGCTGCATTCATCCCACAGGTACCATCAGGCCTTGCTGTCTTGTTTTTAGCTCCTGCCTCTTCTCCTCAGCTTGTTCCATTACGGAGCAGTGGAGGCAGGCAGACTTGTGAATTCGGCATCTGGATACCGTAAGCTGAACATGGTAGAAGCGCCTCCAACACTTTGCTCTTGCACACGGCATTGTCTGCTCCAACCAATCTAATGGGTGCTAGGCTGGAAGCCGCAGGCTAGCTCAGACACTTTTTCAATATGTCTTTTCCTCATGATGTGACTGACTGCCTGGTTCTATCTGTCAGTTTCTTGTGTGTATCCTGCCTGAGGCTTCCTTTGGTCCTCCTTGCTGGTTTGAAGCGCCACCTTCAGGGTAAGTGCTATGATTACAGTCAGTCGCTCGGGGGACAGATTGGCTTTGTAGTGGCTGGGGAGGATGGATTGTTGCCCGAAAGCCTGCAGGTACAGTTTTTGAGCTCCCAGGTCCTGTGTTTCATCATGAGGAATGTATGTAAAAATATGGTCCTCAGTGTCTGATGGCTTGATTCTTTTTTATTTCACATTGAGGATCCTTGTCCCTAAAATTAACCTGCTGTTCTATGTAAATGGAAAACTGCATTCTGTTCCCACAACTCCGGATGTCACATAGAAAATAAAAGGATATTATGTTGTGGATGTCCTCACCATCATCATCCACAAGATGAAACATCCATCTGTACTCAGTGATTATGGAGATGAGGATCAGGACCAGGGAGCTCACAGAGCCTACAGGGCCTGACCGTCATGGTCCTAAATTATAGTAAGAGAAGATCACTAGCAGGGTTTGTGGGAGTAAACAAGGAGATGGACCATGGCAGATGAAGGATTAGCAGAGGTGAGAAGGTTTATTAAAGTATTTGTAGCTGCTGGCTTCGATCAACTTATTGTGATGTTTAACTGTTCTGATGTTCAGGTCTTCCAACTCAGAAGGGTTATGGCAGCTACTATCTGAACTTGAAGCCAGAAGTTTCCTGGATTCATTTTCCGTCTGCAGGTAACATTTTTCATCATGTCATAACATTTTCGAGTTTCTGTTATTATTGAAGCAAATTATATTACACTTATTTGTGTGACTAACAGTAAAAAACAGTAAAACTGTTTGACTTTAAATGAAAGTAATGACCACAAGATGAATACCAATCATGTAGCCAACGTCAACTTGGGATGTAGGTGTGAGAAAAGTACAAAATGAAAGGACTTGTGTTTTTTCTCAATGACACATTTATTAAGCTTTTTATATATTTTTTAAATAAAAAGCAGATTAGTGGCACTAAAACGTGCTGAATTTGAACTGGATGGTTGATCCGCTAGAAATTCAAGATTGGCTCATTGTGGTCAACAGCACTGAGCCGTGTGACCAATGGGAAACAGACGAACAGTTTCAGAGGCTATAAGATGAAGTGTGATTGTTGTTTTGAGGTTGACTAGCCCAGGACTCAGGCTCTCTTCTGTCATAAAAAGCCTTAATTCAAGGATACAAGGGCATTCTTTGTTACATGCAAGGTATACAGTCAGACAATAACTTGCAGTGAGATACAGGGTGGTAGCGCGTCAAAAAAACAGTGAAAGTAAAAAGGCTTTAAAAGTAACAATATAATAAATATGTCATAAATAAGGCAAAATATACTGTAACAAATGAAAATAAAAGACCAGAGATGTGCAACACAGATCAAATTACATGTGAGGTGCATAAACAAGGAGAAAATATACAATTAGAACTATAAAATAGGGATTAAGCAGTTTAATGGCTTTGGGGTATTAGGTCCTTCTGAGTCTCTCAGTTTCCAAATGTCAGCCCAGTGAAGAGGTGATATGTTGGCTGGGGGGTGTCCCTGCTGATTCTAGTGGCTCTGTTCCAGCATTGTCTTTAGGTATATGTCTTGGGGGGGGGGGGGGCAACCGATCTGATCATTCAGCTGAACCTGAAGGCTGGGCAGCTACCAACCCAGGCTGGGACTCCCGTGGTGAGGGGGCACTCTGATGTTCCCGAGTAGGAGGCTCTAAGAATGCCTGATAAGACATAGAACCCATCAGCTGCCTGAGATGGTACAGCTTATCCCTGGCTTTAGATATCGGAGTCTGTACATGATTGGACCACGTGAGGTCATCACAGATACAGACTATAAATTTAATTTTATACTGTATACATTAACATCCTACCTCTTTATTCTTTCTTGTAGTGAAAGGTGCTGATTTGGATAGTGGATCGTGGCCCTGACCAAGTCTTCAGTGCCGTCACTTTAATGTCATATGTAATTACGCCATGAGCCCCTACGCTCCTCATTTGGCAGCTGACTGCCTCAGGGTCCCCCCCCCCCACGGGAGGCTGCATCGCACAGCTCACCACCTCTTCCTCTCTATGACCTTATGATTTACCTACATAACTGCCTCCCTGTTGGAACCATCAGGTGCTCATACAACAGATCGTGAGCTATAAGTGTTTCTCAACCCAATCCTCGGGGACCCCCAGACAGTCCACATTTTTGTTCCCTACCAGTTCCCAACACACATGTAGTGGGTATAACGTGTCCTTGGTTGTTTGGTTCAGCTGTGCTGGCAGCTGGGAAGGAACAAAAATGCGAACTGTCTGGGGAAGCCCAAGGACTGGGTTGAGAAACACTAATATGGAAAATGTATTCTTGTGCTGGCACCATCCCGGATTATAACACAGTCTTCAGCACTGGCTGGTTTTCAGTGTTCTTTCCAGCAGTTGGATCATCAAACTACGATCACTCATCCAGGCACGACTTCCCATCACGGTGACATTTTAATACAGCTGCTGTTTCTGCATGCTACAGACACTCCTTCCCAGGAGGCCCCCCCCTCAGCCTTCTTCTTTACAAGGGTCACAAAATATTTTTAGCTTTTTCCATAACTGGAGTTTTATGTTCCTTCCATTTTATTCCATCTGAGCAAATGACCCTAACTCACACTAAAGCCCCAAAACAAAATAATAATCATCTCATTTATCATCAGTCGAGGTCCATTACCTATCATGCAGACTCACTGCATGGGTCATGGACAGATCATGCATGTAACATATCTCTAATTAAGGCTTTGAATCAGCTCTACAAATATGCTGCGTGCTCCTGCGATCTGGAAACCGTGTAGCAGTGCACTTCCCAGCAGACATGGTGGGGACCATCGTATGCTAACATCATATGTATGCTAACATAGCTGGACCTGTACTATACTGTAGATTCAGGGCAGATAGTGGAAAAAGATACCCCTGATCTAGGGCAGGTAGTCAAGCCAAATACACCCAAAGGCATCCACGGACAATTATTTTCTGGGGAGCTTCATGGTTATTTTCATGTTCCATGAAAGTTACAACAATAGACTTATTAGAATTTCCCTTTTTTGGAGAATGCATGCAGAAATCAATACATTTTTCATGTTTAACTTGCGTTGTATATTTATATTTTAGTTCTCCGGGGCCACAGGACAGCTTTTGCCCAGTTCTATGCCAGAACCAGGCCTGGTAGGATATGGAATTTAAGGGGATCTTGGATATTAGTTAGCATGTTAGCATGTGCGTGAATAAGGCTGGAACCCTATTACTGGGGGGGCTCAGTGTGTGCTGTCAGTCACTTCGGTCTGATGACCTCTTTGGTTCCCATCGGGCGACACCAGGCAGTGCCAGAGGGTATGTGAGCTGGCGTACCACATTTTGCCTCAATAACGTAAACTCCATTAGTGTGAAATTTTCATATCTATTTTATTTGCTGCACATTTAATGCTTAGTGCGAGTCCTGGATAGCTAACTTACTCCCCAAGCCGAAATCTTAATGGACTAGCTGCCCAATGAAGTGGAGAACATGAGGTGGGCCAGCGGCTCATACGCACAGCTAGCTGATGAACGGCATCCTAGAGCGCATGAGAGTGTCCCAGTGTGTCCTTCGCCGGAGAAAGATGCTCCGCCTCCCAGTGTGTCCTTCGCCGGAGAAAGATGCTCCGCCTCCCAGTGTGTCCCTCGCCAGAGAAAGATGCTCCGCCTCCCAGTGTGTCCCTCAGCAGAGAAAGATGCTCCGCCTCCCAGTGCGTCCCTCACCAGAGAAAGATGCTC
>JAABNY020000039.1:5630358-5645727 GCA_015164015.2 Brevimyrus niger
GGGGGGGGGGGGGGGGGGGGGGGGGGGGGGGGGGGGGGGAGGGGGGGGGGGGGGGGGGGGGGGGGGGGGGGGGGGGGAGGGGGGACACGGCTGAAAAAGGATCCTGTCTCGCCTTGACGCAGGGTCAAATCCGGGCAAGCCGCTGAGCACATCACAGCTTCTAAAAAAAACATACAATACCTCTTTTCTTTCAGCTGTTCGCGGGCCCACGAGCTCCAGAACGGGCTTCGGTCCCTGAGGATTCGGCCCGCAGCTTGTCTGTGGTGTCGTCACGTAACGCTTGGTGTCACGGTGTTCATTCTCGGGGTTAATACCCCTGCTCTCCGTCGACATGGTGAGAGCGCCAGTGGTGGGCAAGGTAATTGAAACAGCGCCCCCCCCCCCCTCCACACTGAGGCCCAGATTAATGGATACATGGATTAATGAATGATGATTATAATATGGATAGATCTGTGTTTCAGTTTGACAAAACTGTCTACTGTATTTATGTACATTGATATATTACGTTATGGATTATTTATATACATTGATGTATCACATTACAGTACTGTAAATATATTAATAATTAATAATTAAATATTACATTATAAAGCCAGGGTCCCTCTCATCCAGGGTGGACCCCAGCCTTGTGCCCCGTGTTGTCTGGGAGGGGTTCCCGGGACCCCACTCTGATCTGGAGATGGATGGGCCGATTATAGCGCTCTGGCATGGCCCTGCACATTATTGTTATATTCTATTTCATGTACAAATTCATGTGGATTTTACAGGGTAAAAGAGCTCTCTCCGAAGAGGAGGAAAGTCCCTGTAAAAATCGCTGCCGCCCTGTGACTTTAAATTAGCCGCACTCTGGTTCCGGAGGAGTGAACTCGCAGAACCGAAGCCAGACGGGAGTGTGGTGCCGTGCAAAGGCAGCTTCAAAAAGTCCAAATATGGAATAGGGTTAGGCGACAGCGATTAGCTCACCTCCCTGTGGCTGACCTTTGACCTTTCCCACTGGAACGTGGGAACGTTTGAAGTGCGTGTGCCTCTTTGTGTAGTACAGGTTCCTGTCTGACTGACGCATTCCTATGTTTGGGGCTGTTAGCTGCGGACATGCTCCTCTTGCCTCTCTGGGCAGCAAAACAAAAGGAAGACTTCACAAATAATCTGAAGTATGCACAGTCTGGAGCCAGACATGATGTGAATAAACACCCCTTTGTCGTGTTTGCGTTTACTATCTCAAAGGGTAATGGCTCCCTCCCTCTGCCCTACCCCTGTTGTCTGTATCACTCTGGAGAGGAAGAACAGGGTTTATGTCTGGGGGATTGGAACGGCTGGACAATGTGTCGTTAAACGTTTGCACTGCACTTTAAAATTTTATCTCCGTGTCTTTGCTGGATTGTGGCCAGCTTGCATCATCGAGATCGTGTAAACATTCCCAGTCAAAGAGACGAGATAATCACGGCCTAGTTATGACGTACGCAAAAACAGACGGGACTGTATTTTTCCTTCTTTGACGCAGGAGAGATTGAGAACACGTCCAGCCTCAAGGAGCTGTTCACACCAAATTTGTACTGAGAGTCCAGGTCCAAGAAGGGCCACTAGAAGGGCTCTGGATCAAAACCTGAGCAGGATATAAACCATCTCTTACGTCTGATCCACGTAATGAACAGCAAAGGTATACGGAGGCATCCAGCCTAAAGGGGTATATTATTGTGCTATTTATAAGGCCGATGACTGGAAAGCTGTGGGACGGAAACTGATGAGCACAAAGGGTGGAAATAGATTTTGGATTGACCATCGGAAAATGTCAGTTGCCCCATCTGTGCTGTGCGGCATCTAAATTCATACTGATTATGGCCAGTTCATTTTATCGCCGCCATCTACTATGAACTCCCAGCATCCTCACTGCATCTGCATCTGCGTTGCTTTATAGCCCCATTTCACATTTCCCGGTCTTATCAATAGCTTTTACAGAAGAAAACCCTTTAACTGTTTTTGGTAATTTGTTATTTTCTCATCATTTAACTTGTGCTGCTATTTTCTTGCCCCTGATAATTGCTTTGGGCTCTGATTCTGTATCGAAGCTGATAGACTCACACTGGTGTAATGGTCACTGCAAGAATATTTCTTTGACCTAATGGCTTAGTTTACAGTCCAGAGAGTCCCAACATCTCACAGCCCACATCTCACTTTCCATATCTCAACTGCTTTAATATGTCAGTGGCCTGAACATCCTAACATCTCAGGACCTTATGCATCTCTTTGGCTTTAACATCTCAGTAGGCCCAACATCTCAACATCTTAACAGCCTCAATATCTCAATAGGCTTTGACATCGCAGAACCTTCAACATCTCAACATCTTCCAGAAAAAAACAGCCAGATTTCCATCGCAAAAAAATTCTCAACAGCCTCAACATACCAGAGCCTTCAATACCTCAGCAGTCTCCCCTTGAGCCCTCATCATCTCAGCAGCATTGACACCTTACTGGTTTCTCTTCTTGTCCCATCTTCCTGCTCACCAGGGCCAAGTGGAACCATCTTGACTCCCTTGCAGGGAACAGCAACAACAATGTTGAGAAATCTCAAACTGAGAATTGTAGTAGTAAGTAGTTGTGATCCTCACAATCCTGCACTTAACATGGCTCCATTGCAGGCAGTTCCTTCATTCGTGTTGCCCCTCATATTTACTGGCAAGCGCCACCACAGGGTACAGTACCTACGTCCAATTACTGCTATTTGACATGTATTTTATTTACGAGCTATTTTAGTGCATTACCATCCATACTATAAATGATGCAAACTTTACAGTGGATTTATTGACCATTGTCATTCATACTGTGATGCATATAAATACTCATCCACATGCCAAGGCCCCCTGCACCCGCGGAGCGTCAGGGTGTGGTCTTTGTGAACATCTTGCAAAGTTTCCACGCTTTGGTCTTCTGCCTTCTGATGGCTCTCCGAGGGCAGCGAAAACTCTAAAGCTCTTGGCCCAAAGCCTTTGTCTCCCCATTCGGCGCTTTATCCTCGCAGAACATCTGCGAGGGTCTGATCTGAATCGCATGTGTGCTGGTGTTGGGATGAAACCCTCGGTGTCCTTTAAGATTTCCCTGCCCCCGGGACACCGGAAAGACCCCATCGTTCACCCGTGGCTGTTTCTCGAGCGTTTTGAGCTGGACCACGTGGTGTGCTGGGCAGTTGGGGGGGCGAGGCAGGGTAGGGGGGCTGCTGTTCCATTTAGCATCTCCCTGGTGCTCAGCATCCTGACTGAAGCGATCAGGCAGCTGTCATTATGCTTGGGCAGAGCTTAATCTCCCCTTCACCGATGGGATTATACCAATATCCTAAGGGGTCCCATTGCAATGCTGCCCGTGATATCCCCCGAAAAGATAAATAACAAATGCAGCCTTTATCTATGGCGGCCTGGATGACAGGAACATCCTGTTTTATTTCATTACTCACTTGGGCAGGGGAAGCTTTTAACCCTAGCTGGTTTGTGTGTCTTGCACTCTTAACAGTTTACTCTGTAAACACTTCAGATCGGCCCACACTGAAGGCTTCAAGTATGCTTCCTTCCTGCCTTTTCCCGCTTTTACTGCACTTTCAGTCTGTCTCGCTTTGTTCTCCTTCTTTCTCTGCTTGAAAAGAGGAATTACAGTCTCCTAGTAACCCCCCCCGTGACGACCGAACAGCAGTGATGCTTTCTGAGGATGGACAGAGATTCCCGCTCTGGCCCTGGATGAACGCTGTCCTCATCTTGTAAAAAAAAATGAAAAACATTCTGTTTCTTGTCAGGGAGCAGATTCGTGACATTCATAGACTGAGGCAGGAAGAGGCTGACTGTAAAAGTGAAGGTTTATAATCCAAATGAGGTCTGTATGAAAGCTGCTTTGGCTGGAAGGCTCCGCCACAGCTTCCAGTGAAATCTAAACGCTCGAGCCCCTGTAATCTCACGGCATGGTCAGCTGCAGCCGTCGCTCATGCGCTGGGCGCCCGTGCCAGGCCAGCTGCAGTAACCCACACCACATGATTTATTTTTTGACCCAAATGAGGGCAGATTTGAGCCGTTTTGGTGATCAGGACCATAGTATCGGTATCTGTAATGGCCACATACTTCCGATTCTGGAGTCTTAAAAAAAATCCTGCTCTTCTGTGTGATTCAGCCTGAGGCACCCAACCCCCATGTCATCCACAACTGCATGCAGACTGAAGGACATCCTGTGGGGCACTAGGTGGCAGAGCAGCTAAAGGCAGGATGATTCTTCTGTGCAGAAAGCAAGTAGGGATTAAGTAGCAGACTGGATTGGGCTGTGTTTCAGCAGACTGAGCAGCCTTGGAAAATTAGTAAAATCTAAAAGTAATGGCATACAGCAAAAGGCATACAGCTCTTGTGGAAGGTAGGGCACAAGGAAGAGGCTAAGAATGGAGATGGGGGGACATCTTCAGCAGTATTGTTACTAACTTGATCCTTCTATAATCATGCTTCATTGTTTATGATCATTTATCAATCATGGGAGTTTTACTTAGAGAAAATGTTCTGAGGGCAGAAGGAAAAATGATTGGTTTAGAGAGATAACCAATCAAATGTCTTGGTCCTACTTCCTCTAGTTGCTTGGACCCACATCCTCCACAATCTGATTGGTTATCTCCCTGAACCAATCATTTTTCTTTCTGCCCTCAGAACATCTTTGTGTAAGTAAAACTCTCACAAGCTGATTTCTCACAATCGTTTTTTTCTGTATGGGGCTTCAAAACTTTATTTAATTTTTTTCTTCTCTTAAAGGTGAGCTGTGTATGAACTTAAAAATAATGTGACCCATCTCTCAGTTCCCACAGCCAGATAAATGGCTTTGCCATTAAGTGCATAAGCATGCTGGGACATAATTGGTCTTGAAGACCCAACATTGTTCCCATGGAGACAGCCCAAATAACAGAACGATGGTCTTTCTATAATTTCTCGGAGCCATACTAACCACCTGCGTCATGCTTTCCTCCCCTCTGGCTCCACCCCCTCCCTCCTCCCCTCTCTGTAACGTCTCTGGTCACGTGACCTGGAGACCCAGGGTGTCAGTGTTGCTCCGAAGGGTTCAGCTTGGCCTGGCTCCATCCCAGCGGGTCATTTTGTCTCACAAACAACATCTGAGGCTAATGAATTACATCCTGGGATGAAAAAATGTTAATTTAAATCACTCTTTCTGGTTTATTGAGCTCTGGAGCCATGACCGAATAAGGATTGATTACTGTGGGAGGTGTTCATGGGACAACAAAACGGATTTTTAATGCCATGCCTGTTCAATATCATAAGAGACATTTATTCTTTACTCCTAGGGGAGGGAAATGAGAGCGAGTGTGGTCCGGGGCAGAGGGAGACTTGGCTGCTTTGATGTAGGTCCACTAACAGATGCCAGTACAGTGCAGGGTGATAAATGTGCCAGGCGGTTAAGCGGGCGTGGGCATGTGCTGCTACATTACATCTGCTTAGGGAAGCGCACTAGGCCATCCATACGGCGCGGGGCTGGCAGCCGAGAATGGCAGGAGGGTGAGGAGAGGCAGGGCATGCAGGGAGGACAGACGCAGCTCTCTGAGTCTCCGATCCAGACCCTTTCAGTATCTGTTTGGGTTTGGTCTAGGTTTGGTCTCGGTTCCACCTTAAAAACTCATTACCCCTGTTGATGTTTGTTTCTTAAAATATCTGGCTGGAAGTGCTCCCCTCGCCCCCGCCCCCTGCCAGTGGTATAAATGGGCACAGCTCTGCCTTGCAATCGGCACTCTCGGCTGAAGGGTCCGGGGAGGTCTAGGAAGCCCAGGTTCTGCCCACCTGCTCTCCTCCAGGTTCTTTAGCTGATTTGGTAGGTTGAGCTCTGAGTAGCCAGGCCAGTTTATTTTGGGGGTGGGACGGGCTGTGGGGGTTTATGGCACAGTTTTGTGTGTTATCTATGTGCCTCAGGTCTATTTGCTTTTAGCTGTGTGCTGATCCTCCATGTTTCCCCCCTGGTTGTCCTGTGCCTCTTAGCTGTCGTTTGAGTTGTTTTTCAGTTTCCAGATGAACATCTGACCCATACTGTCTTCTTGCTACAGCAGTAATTATTAGATTCTAAAAAAAAAAACTCCTGATCTGTGTGACGATCTATGAAGATGATGGTTTGTAGAACTCGAGTGCTTTATGCCGATCGACTCGGTAAGCAGAAAGACCCCCTAACGCGGTTGGTTCTTTTTCGACAGGAATTTTCAGAGCTGCTAACTACACACCTGAACTCCATCTGAACTCCACCTGAATCTCAGCAAATTCCAGTGAATCCCAGCGAAACTCAGTGTGACCAACTAACATGAGCAGCAACTACAGCGTGTGCCTGATGGGCCCAGCTCCTTGGGGGTTCCGCCTGCAGGGGGGCAAAGACTTCAACATGCCCCTCACCATCTCCAGGGTGAGTCATTCTCCCCTCCTTCTGCCACACCTCCAACCCCAGCTCCTCTGCCTTGCGTCATTGCAATACTCACACCCTTGGAACGACAGAGATGCGGGAGCGCTGAGTGGCCATAAACCATGATTTATCTCTGACCCCTTAACTCATCCACCGACAGTTTATCCTCTGCTGTTACCGAAGCCAATGCTGAGGCATGATTGACTGATTCAAGCCACTGTTCCCAGCTGTGTTCAACCTGTCCGTGTCGCGGGAGCCAGGGGGCCTGTCTGAAAGACTGGGTCAGGGCACTGCCCCCTTGTCCCCTGAAAGGCCGTCACTCCACTGAAAGCGATTTTAGTTTATTTTTATTTAGTGTCACGCTTCTCGGGGCTTTACAGCTTTTCTGTGTCGCTCTGGTTACACTTGCCTGTAAATAAAAAAACCGAAGCATGATCCTCTGCTGTGCAGCTGCCAAACAAGGATCCGCTTCTGGAACGGACTCACTGAGCGTGGCGGGCTTTCATTTAACTCCAGGGCTTCGATTTCTCGTAAATTGTTTCCTCGGTTATGTTCAGAGTGGAGTAGGCCACACGGGGCACGCGGCGAACATCCGAACCGCTCTGTGTCCGTCTCAGTCCTGGCGGGAGGAACGGGAACTCGCCGGCGAGTGGAGGTCTGCGGTCCAGCCAGTGCTGCGGGTCTCACACACGGGATGGCTTCCTGTGCGTGTGCGCTGTCGGTCACGTGCGTCCCTCTCAGGCTCCACGCTGCACGGCATTGTGAGAATGGCTCTTCCCCAGGGGCTCTTCTGTCAGCCATGGGCTCCTGCGAAAAAACATCCCATAGTTAGCCTGGGACTCTGTCCATCAGCACCCCATCTCTGTCAGTGCCCTTACAAGACATTAGTCACCATCCATAAAAGCCATTGTTGTCAGTTTGGTGGAAAACACGCTATAAAACTGAAAAGCACACACACACACACACAAATACGCACTCACATGTATGCCAGGAACTGATGGTCTGCCCTTTCATGGGAGGACGCTCTCCTTGTTCTTACTGGACTCATTGTAATGGCCAGAAGGCTCTGATAGGTGCTCCCCGTGTGTCCTCTGCTTTCTGATTGGTGCACCCAGTATGTCCTCTCCCTCCTGATTGGTGCTCCCAGGATGTCCTCTACCTCCTGATTGGTGCTCCCAGTATGTCCTCTCCCTCCTATCGGTACTGCCCACTTCGTGTTCATGAGTCTCCATTTTATTATGTTATTTTGGACTTTTGGGCCAAGCAGGTGTCTGTGTATCTTTAAATTTTTATTTTATTTATTCAGCCTTATTACACTGTTTTCTTTGTACTGACCTCTGTGGTCTGGTTACCAACATTAAACTTTAGCGACTACAAATAACTGTGATATAGCAATGAACTACCGTTATATTATAAGGTCTAATTTGTATACATATAATTTATAGACATAGTTTATGTATTTTTCTTATTATGTGGGTAATATTTATATTTGTCGTTAACACTACATCATTTTTTAATACTTAAAATCAGGGCTTGCTCAACACCCCAGTATATCACAGTGCCAAAGTGTGAATAAAATATTGGCTCAGATTGAAATGAAGTAGGCAGGAGGAGGTGGGTGTGGTGTCCAGGACCAGGGCTTGGGCAGAGGTGTCCACGTGGCGTTCTTGGATCAGTGGGTGTTTATAGCTGTGGTCTATCTGCTCTTATTATCTAAGGTCATTTCATAACTGGTTTGCTGAGCTCTAATTCTGACGGGTCACATGACACACGCCTGTGTTTTTTTATTTGTGGGCTTTTTTATGAAGGGTCACGTGATATACAGATATTTTTATTAGCAGCCTTTTTGGGGGGGAGGTTGGTTCTTTTCAGGCATGACCCACGGACAGCTCTTTGGAGGGCAGTGCCATGACTGTGCCAGACTCAGGAGACTGTGGCCTTTAATATCTCTTCCTGGTATGTGTCACACACTACACTCACGACCCCTTCTGCTCTCCTTTCGCGTGCCGTGAGGCCTGCCAGGGAGGCCAGCCCTCAAGCCAGATGGGAAGGTGGTGGCGAGGGGAGAACACTGGGGCTTTTCAGAGTTCTAGAACACACCCAGTGTTCCACCATCGTACTAAGGCCTTCTGGGATATTGCTTCAATGTAGAAGCAGGATTCGAAACGACAGTTCTGAAGTTGGGCAGAAAGGGTCTTGTCCGAATGCACCCACATGGTTAGTGGTGCCGGTGGCCTAGCTCCCGGTGGCCTAGCGCCCGGCACCTTTCCCACACAAACAGCCCCTGACCGTGTGCCTGCTCTGCCTTGTCCAAACACTTTAAAATAGGGCTGCAGTGTAAATTTATTTTCTTTTTCCATTTGCAAACCAGGATTTATTATGGATTAAGCGATAGACCGTGGACTTACAGAATAATAAGCCTTCAAACGAGGCTGTAAAAATCCGCCCGCGGGCCGTGTGCCGGAAAGAATGTGCTTCTCTCCTTGCCAGACATAGGGGGCGCTGTGGTCGTCCATGCTGTGGAGTCGAGGTCAGCTCTGTGCTGTGAGCTGCGACAGAAACGGCAGCTGTTATGGAGGGAGGCTCCAATTTTAAGGTGTTGTTTTCACTGTTTGATAGCCCTTAAGTTAGCCTCGAACCTGCCGGCCAAGCCCCCCCTTTCCATCGAGGAAGCCCTCTCTGCTCTGCACTGTACGCTCTCGGACCCACACTGTCATGTGGACTCTGGTGGAAGGGAAAGGGGATGTTGTCCAGGTATCATGGGCATCTGAGTTGGTCAGATCTGCACACACCTGGGCTGTTTCTCAATACCAAGAACACAAAGATCATACTGGTTGGCTAACTTGCCCCCCAATAAATAACTTGGTCCACAATGAATCATGGGATTGGTTCATGATGCAACCAATTTTTACCATCCTTTATAAGTCTGTTCTTAGTGTTGGAACTGGTTTTCAGCAAAGGAGAATAATGTAAAATGGGTACACGAGAACACATTTTGAGGAACAGCCCTGGAGAAATGGATCTGGACCCATGATGTTTTTTCTATTAAAAATAAAATGTAAAGAGAGCGCCAGTGTTTGCTGTTCATTGCCCACAGCGATTGGTTGCCGATGCATCCTGCCTCTACGCTGTCAGTCCATGCGGGCACATATCACAGGAGCCATCTCACGTTGTACAATCTATACACGTGCATAATTTATGCTGCAAAGCAGGAAGAGATCTAAGAGCGGCCATTGATCTCACATACTCCCCTTGTCAATGCTTGGGTTAGCTATCTGAGCACTGATGCTTTTACTGAGTTGTTGGAACAGGCTTGTTCATCGATATTCTATTTATACAAATTCTGGTTATACATACAGTTAGGATAGATTAATAACTGCATGTCTGTTTATGAAACATATTTCATGTGTGTCTACGTCAGAGGTGGCCAATCTTATCTTCAAAAGGCCAGTGTTCGCAGGTCTAATTAGGGAGCTGCAGTGATAACTGGATGCACAGCAAGACTTTATGGATAAGATTGGCTACCCCTGGTCTGCATTGATGACATGCATAGATTTGTAGTTGCAGTAGAAGATGAACATCTCTGTAAGCCTCATAGATGTTTTATTTAGTTATGGATCATGAAGACTCGGGTCCTGAGTCTTTAACGCCCGGCCTTCTTTCTTTCCACTCGCTCGTCTTCCCTCCATAGCATTTAGGGAGAACAAACAAACATTCCTCCTTCCAGAATAAAGAGCACAACTTGTTCTCCGGTGGCTGGAGTCAGGAAACAGAGCCCCAGATGGACACGGCTGTCGAGACGTTTTTGCTGGAGAGACATGAGAGCAGCAGACAAGAAGATGGATAGAAACCAAATTGAAAAACACAGACTAAACTGGACTTGACGAGACAGCGGTCGGGTTTAATGAATACAGTGTCAGAGTGAGTTGGGCCTGAAATGATGAGGTGTGGAAATAATACAGGCAGTAGATCATGTGACATGGCATGATTCAAGCTGAAGGAGAGGGGGGGGTGGGCTACTGGGATTTCACACCAGTAGTGTACAGTGAGGGGTTTCTAGCTGGTTGTTTTACCATGGTCTGGTTCCAGGCCTGAATTCTGCAGGGTGACAGAGAAGGCTTGACCTTACATTTATGTCTTTTAACCCCCCGCCCCCGTTCATGGGCTTATGGATTGTACCGCTGTTGTACTGGGAGCCGCGTCATTCTGGGAGACTTCAAAAGAAAATAAATGTCTGTATTCGAGGTCTCAAAGATTCTCCGTTCATGAACGATAACAGATGTGGGTCCACTGTGCTTTGCACCTGTAAGTTCAACAAACATAAGCTTGTGTTTTGCCGATCCGAAAGAGCAAGGTGCCCAATTCGGTTTGACGGAGAGCTTTGCTGACGCCACACAGACACACACGCACTGAAACACACACACTCACTGCCTTAGCAGACTGATTAACCATCACTGAGAAGTTAAACCCCCATCGTCTCATGGCTTTGTGACATTACCTCCCTCTACATCTTGGTTGGTGAACATTCCCCATTTTCACTGGCGGTCTGGACACAGTCATTGTAATTCACTGTGGGCAGTGAGACTCCAGTCCCCTGTGTGTCACTGTCAATGTCACCCATGTGAGTTACAGCTCTACAGTAGACATGCAGAGGATCCCACAATGCAGGCAAGGCAGCCGAGATAGAGCGGCTATTAATGTGGCATGTGAGATGGTGGGGGTGAATGCCAGCCAGCCCTGGGTCTGTCCTCTGCGTGCAGGAGTGACGGAATTAGCCTAAATGATCCCACAAATGTCCGTGGCAAGCCTGCTGGGCCAGGCGGCACCACACTCTGGGAGGGGCACCATATACACCACAGGGACTGGCAGTTGCGTTTGTAAATCCTGCTTTATTTTCTTTCCTTCAGCTATTTTCTAACCACATACCTTCTCTCTGCTCTGTATTCCTGGCCGAGCTTCTCCTGGCCTCCAGGACCGGACTGTCACGCGACAGATTCGTGTTAGCATTAGCTAGCATTAAGCTACCCCAATGGCATAGGAGAAAGTTTGATATTGGGGAGACATAACTTAATCATTTAAATACAGCAGTCTGTTTACTGGGGGGCTGAATGAAGCCAAAATAAATATTGGGAGGGGCATGTCCCCCCCAATTCCCTCCGGATTCCATGCCCCTGAGTCACCCCGCTGGTTAAACGTACATATTGATTATTGATAATAGTACTGCTTATAATGAAACTAGCCCCCCCTCCGATTTCCTACGATGAAAAGTGTGCCTTTTTAAAAAAGGGGAGGGGCTGTGTTAGACTGCATTGCGGAGGCGCTGGGGGAAGTTGGCGGCATCAAATGCTGCTGGAAACGGTAGCTGGAAGATGAGGGCACTGCAGCCAGGCCGCATCCCTGCCAGTACTGTGCCTCTGCTGTGCCCATGTTTGGTCAGATTTTGTTGCCGCTCCAATCCTAAAACGCAGCCACTGTGTCCCAGTGCTTGATTATAGCCATGGATAGATAACTCAATGATGGCTGGACTGAGGCCATTCCGGCCTTTGCCCTCCCCCTTATCACCACTGACTTCCCCAGGAGATTCCCATCATTCCGGAAGATGTCCCTCACGTCTGTACAGCCAGGCATTTATTTGCGCAATTTACTGACGGAAGTTCTTTTGTGCAGGATCCGAAAGTGGAGTTTTCCTCAGGTTTTTTTTTTCTTTTTTTTTTAAACCCTACTGCCCGTCTCAGAGTCTCAGTGACCAGAACTGATGGTCAACCCCATGATTTCACCCAAGAATGCACTAACCCAACGGCGATCTAAGACGGCTACGTGACATAATGGGGTGACAAAGAAAGCCACCTGCTCCTAGTGGCCTGCAGTCCTGTAATCAAGGCGACCCTCATCACCACACACCGCTCATGTCAGAACGACTGCATTTTTGTTTATCTGTTGCTAGGTCGAGCCGTCTTCTGCTGGACTTTCCTATGACATGCGTTCTGGGAGCCCTCGTGAATATTACCAGGCTGTGAATCGAACAAGGGGCTTAGGCCTCCCTGCTGGGGGGCAGGGGGTACCACACTACCTGTTGAATTAGATACTACTCCAGGTGCCATGCCCAAACAAGACCGAGAGGCTGACTTTCTGAATACAGTTGAGGGGAGGCGGGTACAGATTCGATGCGGAGCCAAAACGCCAGGGCCTGAGCTTGTATCTCAGTTTTCGAAGCGTAAGAATCTGTAAACGTTTTATGGGTTTGGCATGTGCGTGGAGCCGTGGCTAAAGGAACGTGGCTTTTAAGTCATTT
Organism: Brevimyrus niger; assembly: GCA_015164015.2. Classification (NCBI taxonomy): domain Eukaryota; kingdom Metazoa; phylum Chordata; class Actinopteri; order Osteoglossiformes; family Mormyridae; genus Brevimyrus; species Brevimyrus niger. The sequence goes on from JAABNY020000039.1 coordinate 5,643,056, forward strand.
TTTGAATAGCTTACTGGGTAATAAATCGTTGCTTTGAGTTTTGTGCACAGCTAGCGGGTGAAAGGAACTCTGTTAAAAATGTGCAGTGCTCAGGCTCTCCAGACGGGCCACTCTTTTGATCGTTAAGAGAGATTTCGGGCCTCTGTCATGGCTTATGAAACCCTTTGTGTGTTATATTGAATCTTACTGCTAGATTACTCAGTTATTTATAGGTAAGTGCAGTTGGATTTGAAGTCACTTAGCCGCCTCCATCTGTGCCTTATTTCTGATGCCTGGCATTTGGCTGTATCGTTGAGTACCGTTGGATATGTGTGCCTCCCATTTAGAGACGTAATTACAGGGGTTATGATGGAGGTTGTGTCCAGAATATTCATGTGCAAAGTGGAACATTTTGTCCTTCTCTGGAGGGTTATTGTGAAGATTCTTCCGGTAATAATGTACCAGGTGACTTTAGGGTATGAGTGATGCCACAATTTCCCGCTGGGCCGGTTCACGTTATCGCGGTTCACTGAGGTTTTAGTTTTCATTTACATTTCTGCACGTGTGCAGTGAGCGGGACTCGGAGATGTCAGCACGTGGCCCCATGGGCCCCATAAATCTTGCAGACGTCACATGCGTGACGCAGATGCTTTCGAGGATACTGCCAGCAGCTGTACGGTACTTAACCATGGTAGTTCCCGTTCCACGACAGACAGCTGTAGACTCTCCGTCCCATTCCAACTACCTCAGCCAGCACAAAAATACACTTCTACTTTCAATGTTTGGATTGACATAGCAATGCTGATTGGATAGCGCTCTGTTTTGATTTTGATGAGACACAGCGACTGACTGGCTAGTTATGACGTGTCCTGTGCTATGTCCCGCCTGATTAGGTAGAACAGACATACAGCTAAACCCACCTGATGCAGGTTGAGAGTGCTTGAGTGGAGTGTGAGACCAACTGAGAGTGGGATTGTATTTCGAAAGTCTGTTTTTAGCCTCAGACTCAGACCTGAACCAGATGAATGATATTTAACCTACAGGCTCCTATTCCACAAAAAAAAATCTTTGGAAGAAAGGGAATAAAACAATAAACTTGGTATTTCAATATAATTAAGTTGGCTCACAGTTTACTTAATGGTATGTAACATTCTGTAATACTTGTTACTGTTTGGTTTACTGGATATGGGGGGCAGGTCTGTCAAAGCAAAGCAGAACAGTGTAGAGGTTCCTAAAATTTACCCTTCATTCACCTTTCCGCTCTTTGGCGGGTTCTGTCTGTCCTGGTTAGCGCATACTAACCTCAGTCCCATGAAGTGAATAGCGTTTCTGGTTCCTTACTGCAGATGATATGAAAATGAATTGTCTGTGCTCTTCCAGGTGTCTCTGAAAGAACTGGTTTGCTGCATTTCCCTGTTCAAGATGCATTCCTTTCTGTTACTCTTACAGGGTAAGCGAGTGCGATATGGTTCACGTTAATATAAGTGGGTCATTAAGGCTCGATGCTAACAACAGACTAATGAGTGTTTGTCTGGCAACAGATTACGCGAAGACCTTCATTAGCTAAAGCTGGTTTTGCGACGTGTCAAAGATGCCCGTAAGGAAGACTGTTTCATATTTTCAGGCTTCACACAGAACTTTCCAGGTTGTACCGGATGTGAGAGATTGCCGTGCTTGCTGATGGGGAGGGTCCTTCAGCGCTACGAAGCAGCTGCAAGAGGCTGAGCTTGCAGATGCTCAGTCTGAGGTGACTCACCTGCAGCTGGTGAAATGTTTGCGAAGCACTGCATCACTGTGGGATAATTAAACGTAAACCTTTATCCGGAGTCTGGAGCTGGATGCCTGCATTTTCCGTTTGGAAGTGGCAGAATTCCTCATGTTCGATGGGCGAAACGTCCATGTTAACACGAGTCAGGGGGGAGATTATCAGGTTTACCAGTTGGCTGGAAAAGGTTTTCCACAGTGATATTAGGAGAAGTTTATGCATTCTGAAGACTTCGCAAATGTCGATTGCAGTGTAATAGAAGATTACTTTTAGGTTCTGTTTGTTTATACGGTTCCGTTGATGCAGCCAGTAATTATTTTGCTTTTTTGCGCCTGCTCTGCCAGGCGGTTGGTAGGTTGCCGGGATCGTTCATTCTTTTCCCTCTTTTTCCGTTGACGGCGTGGCTTAGCATAAAGATGCAGCTCCAGATGGAGTGTTCTTCTGTTGGGTCGGCACTTGGCCATGCGAGCTGGCATCCTTTCATTAAGCTGTGCTTCTACATGCTCACCTTTAATTACACAAAGACTTTGCTTGTTCTATGATTTATGTCTTTTTACAGATGCTGCAGCTCCAGGCTACGGTTTTTTTTTGAAAGACCCTTCTGTCATTTTGTGTCCATGTCAAGGACTTGGACTCTAGATCATGGTGTCTGATTAATATAGTCAGGCTATGATTATGGCTTCTTTTAATCCCACTAAGATCCTCGCCCTTCTCAGATTCGCCATCATGCATTAGACCTGGTTTCACAGGAGGCTTGATATTGGCAAGCTGTGCTATCCTGTGTGCAGTGAGGCGACAGACACTGGGCACTGAGCTGGTCCCAGCACAGTCTGTCCTTCCTGAACCAGACTCCCATGGCCGGCCACTCCCATTCTCTGCCATTCTCCGCAACCACATTGAGAAATTTGTATGATTTTATTGGGAACAT
>JAABNY020000039.1:5647681-5661482 GCA_015164015.2 Brevimyrus niger
AGTGGGTGAATGAATAAGGCTGTGATCACACTAGGATTTATGCATTGTGATTCAGCTGCTTGCTTCCAGAACATCTCCCAGTCAAAGCGTGTTTGAGGGAACTCAAGGGAACTCAGGGACTGGAGTTTCAGCAGAAACTATCCCGCATTTGACTGGAGAGATCCTGGGGCTTCTCTCCACACCACCAATCCCCAGCCATGTGTTTTTTTTTCTGTTTTCTGACTGGATGCCCTTATCTCGACATACTACAAATTATAAATTTTCCTGCTGAGATCCTGTCTGTCCATCAAGACTGCATTTTTGAGTACTTGCTTGAAGGTGAAAGGAGCAGAAGTTCCATCTCACAAGAGAGTCAGGTAGAGCAGGTGAGAATGTACTGTGACTGATAGATGGAGCTGAAATACACCCTGGATGGGAAAACAGCTCTTAAAATTTCATTTAAAGTGCACTGTGTTGCTTTGTAGAAAGTGTTAGCCGCTACATACAGCTGTTTAAATAATCAATGTCACATTTTCAGTATTATTGATTATTTTGAGTCTTTCCTTATTGAAGCTTTATTCTTTAATTATCCCTGATCCAATGAAGCCCATAGGTTAGCACTTCACAGCAGGAAGGTTAGGGGTTCGAATCCCGCCCCAGCTGCATGTGCGCAGTCTCGCCTGGGTTTTCCCTGGATACGTCAGGCTCCTCCTGCTGTACAAAGCCATACAGTAAGGCTAATTGGCCTTGGTAGGCGATGGAGTGTGTGTCCCTCAATGAGCTTATGTCCGTCCAGAGTGATACCCCAGCCGGGTGCTCTGTGCTGCCTGGGAAACCCCAGCAACCCTGACCAGGATAAGGAAGATGAAGATGGATGGTTTAAAGAAGGCATAACAGCCAAAAACAATGTGTGTGTATGTGATTAGGTTTATATTACATTGTAGGGACCAAATGTCCCCACAGTGTGATTAAAAACCTGTTATTTAGACGTTGTGGGGACCATGTTTCAGGTTCCTATAAAAAATCTGTGACTACAATCAAAAAACTAAAAATGTCAAAAGTCTTGTATATTCTTTGGTTACTTATGGTTAAGGTTAGGGCTGGGTAGGGGTTAAGGTTGTCATGTTGGGATTAGAGTTTTGCCCACAGGAAAAAATGGAGAGTCCCCACAAAGATATAATTACAAACCTCTGTATGTGTGTGTGTGTACAGTATGTGTGTCTGAAAGAAAGAGAGAGAAACTTTACTGTACTTTTTTGACAGCATAACTCCTGCTATGCCAGTAAGAGCAGTCTGACTTTTAGAGCATGGGTCAGTTGTCAATAAGATCACAGGGGAAATTTCTGTCAGCAGCAGTAATCACATTTGTAACATTTATGATGCTACAGATATGCCACTACATTTCTCTGCAGTATGGACAGATCGAAAGTCGGCATATCCAGAATGGATCAGAGTTATGGGTCTGGCTGGAGATCAGGCACTAAATATCAGCGTGTGCTCAGCTGTTCCCATTGAGGGAAGTGGAGGAGCAGGCGGCTAGTGTTTGCTCAGTGTCTCCCCTTCCGTGGCCCCTAATCAAATGCAGCTAATACCCTGCGTGTTCCCTAATCTCCTCTCTATACACAAACCCTACTCACACCCTGCTAATACACTGCGTGTTCTCTAATCCCCTCTCCATACACAGCCCCTACTCACACCCTGCTAATACCCTGTGTGTTCTCTAATCTCCTCTTCATACATGGCCCCTACTCACACCCTGCTCAACCCTATGTGTTCCCTACTCTTCTCTCCATACATGACCCCTACTCACCCCCTTCTAATACTCTATATGACCCCTAATGACACCTTGTTGGTACCCTATGTGTTCCCTACTCTCCTCTCTGTACAGGACCCGTACTCATCCCCTGTTTACACCCATTGTGTTCTCATGCTTCCTCTTCCTCTTCACGTCTGAACTCTATAGAACATTGCTCCCCACAAAAATTCCTCAGTGTGCTGTTTTCTTCTCATTTTATTGTGTTCATTAATGACTGCCAGGAATCCAAACATTTTAAAATAAATCCTTAATAAAAGCATGACATGGGACTGACATGAACATAAATGTTATTAATTTACAGCTTTCTATCAAGATTACTGCATGTAATTTTCCAATTTACTGCTCTTTCTAATTACAAAATTACTACTAAGCTGACAGTAGTTACAATAGAATTTCCTCTCTGGGGACTTGAACCCAGTTCACTCTGGTAAGGAGTCTTGCTTGAACAAGGCCATTTAAATGCAGAGAGGTGTATGTTATTCAGTTTAACACATTGCTTTGTGGGGACTCTTTCCCTAATTGGCCAGTCATTCTGTCAGAAACAGCTGTGTACATAACATAAATTGCTCTTGACTCCATTTTAGAGTTTCAGTAGGTTGTTCTGTTTTTCCTTGATTGCTTGTGGTTATTTGCACTAATTGTGTCATAAAATAACTCGAGGAGAAGCACATGGAAGCAATTGACTGTTTGCATACACTACAAGGGAGGAACTTCCTCTCTTGCTAATGGTTCAAATAGCTTTATTGCTATGGATTACATTTACGTATACAGCACCAAAGCTTAAAGAAAGAGATCATTCTGAAGACAGAACACTAGAGATGATCATGTGTAATTCATTAAAACATACAGAAACTTAATGTAACGGCATAGTCATTATCATTAAGGATAATCACAGGAAAGCTATGTAAAGAAAAACATATTTTAAAATACGATTTGTAGGATAGCTATAAGCCTCTGCCATGTGACGGCACGCTCTGTCTAATTGGGGAGTGCCTGACTTTTGCCAGGAGGCCTTTAAGCTACTCATTCTGAGAATCGGTGTCATGTACTCACGTTTGCAAAAGGCATTCTCAGCGGGATGACCCCGGTCATGTGACCTGGCATTTGTGTGCCAAACTAGGCCTGCTTGCTCTGGCCAGGGTGTGGGAATTACAGATGATGGTGGGGGCTCTTCCAGGGTGACCGTAAAGAGCCAACCATGCTGGCTGCCTCTCTCACCCCCTCCCTGGGCTCTGACAAAGGAAGGGCTGCCCCTTTGGGCCCCTGTTTCCTGCCTTTGAAACCTCGGGTGAGGCCCAGTGTGGTGCCACAGGGGACGCTGTGCCTTTTTGTCCTGCCCGTGTTCCTGATTGCTTAGCTTAACTGCAGCCAAAGGCATGGGAAATTTAAAATGGCTGCCTCAGCCAAAGTACCTTAGTAAATTACCTTTTCCTGTTTCTTTTGGGGGTATGGCAAAACTCTGTGACTTAGTTTTGTGATTTCAGGAGACCCAAGGGACTTCAGATGCGGCCAATGCTTCCATGTGTCTTCTTCTGTCACACTGAGTCTCTTGGTTCGAATCTATCCTGACAGTTGCCCTAAGTGGTTGGTCACACAGCAATGTCAACTGATAGATCAGTAGCCCTTGTTCTGACAGAGGACAAACTCTTCTTCGAAATCCATGTGAACGATGATCACTGTAACTTCACTTAAACTTATAAGCCAATAGGTTACAACTCAACCCTGAGTTAGGTCATTTTGGCCAGATTCTTGGTGTCTGTTATGATGCTGTTTGATGTCGTCAGGAACTTCCACCCACTTCCTAGGATGGAAGCACTTGATTTAATGACCAGTATCTTGCTAATTATCTAGAGAGCTGCCTAATTATTTGTGTCGAAGATCCAATGACAGGGGAATCTTTACACAGGTTCACCTGTTCATCCATAAACCTGGACAGAAACAAGGGTTGTTATTGATGGAATTGAGATGAATGCTGCAAATGGGCAAGGATCCATAGAGCTGTGATGTCTGTGACATAGGATATTGGCATCTGGAGCTCCAGCTCAGCTGCTGCCAGCTTCCTGTCCACCAAGTGAATCTTTAAGGAGGCTGGTTGCTTCACTTGTGTCAGCGATTCTGGACTTAATCTTATTGACGAAAAAAGTTTCGTCATAGTTATCGTCAACAATCTTTATTTTCAGACTAAAATGAGACTATAACAAAATTAAAAATGATTTTGCAACGCCTAAGACTATGACTAAGTGTATTGACAATTTCGTAAACGAATAAAAACGAGATCCAGTCAAAACGTATGTAGGTCTCGTAAGGCAGGGATCAGTTAATGAACATTTCTTGAAGCATTAAAGGTCCGGAAGATCATAATGTCTAACTGTTTAGTGTGATGCATTTTTAAGTAGCCTATTAGTTGTATCAACATCTACTAAATAAAGGTAGGGCTGCATTTCAAAATAAGAGAATATAAATAAAATGTGAAAATTATGCTTAAAGTGCTCAACTTAAGCCGTAAAACCCAAATACAGTCGTGTCTGTTATATATTTTAGTGTTCATGGATTTACATATTGGTTTTCTATAATCCCACACCGGTAATAAAATTAAAGTCTCGTTTTAATATAAATACATATGAACTTATCATTTTAATCGCTGTTAAAATAGGATATTGACAGTCTTATTATTTCGAAACAAAATAAAACGTGACGCCTTTTTCTCATATTCCTTTTAAATTTATCGGATTAACAACGCAAACAGAATGACTATCCGTTTCAGGCGAAAACAGTGCATTTTACTTTTTATTTTAAATAAAACTCGGGGTTGCCAACTTCGGCCAGCTGGCTGGAGTGAGATTTTCAGTACGAGTTGTCTGCACACATATGTAACAGTTCATACCTTGTAAATAGTCTGCTTCTGTATTTAACCGTGTAAATACACTTCGGACGTAGCTAATTTTACGTTTATAATTGTATAATATAGATTTGCCGTATGATTTCCTGCGTGAGTCTGAAAGCGTGAGTGCCATGAAAGATCTTCAGATTTGGCAACCCTGAAATTTTTTTTTGTGATTTATATAACAAATAACATCACTTAATACAGTTGTTAAAAAGCGGAAACTTCAACGAACATGAAATCACCAATAAACTACGTCTACAAATATTTATTTTAATATTTCTATTTTAGTATTCAGACAGAGTAGGTGGCGTTATAGCCTATGCACTTTGAAGTGATTTTTTTTTTTTTGCACTAATGGCACTACATATTTTACAGGTTTATGTTTGTGTTTCATTAGGAGTGAAATCTGTGTTTTTGTGTACTGCACAGTCAGACCTTAATACCACCCCATAACATTGGTTTTATTTCATCTTGGTGAACATCATGACTTTCTGACAACAAAGGGAAACTTTAAACATAACACTTTTACACTTTTAATTTTAGTTGACTAAATCAACTGTAGTTTTAGTCGACTGTAATCTTATGACATTTAGTCAACTAAAATTAGACTAAAACTAAAATTATTTTGATGAGTAAATTATGACTGAAACTAAATCACATTTTAGACAAAAGACTAAGACTAAAGCTAAATAAAAATTTGCTGTCAAAATGAACACTGACTACAAGGAGGAACCTACCCGAAAACGGGCATCTTTCCATTATTGCTCCCAAGATAAACTTCTTAAAACTTAGCTTCTGTTCGTTTCCTTCGTTTTAATTCTGCTAATTTGTTTCTGTCTTTTATACAACAATAACTGTCACACTCGATTAATGTGGCACTTACATTTGACGCTGACAAGAAACCAGCACTTATTTCTGCTCTGTAATGTGCAGTCTGTAGTTTTTCAGTCTGACAGGAGGTGATTGATTTGCAGGGAATCCTCCTGAGAGCAAAGACATTGGAATTTTCCCTTGACGGACCTCCCTGGTTACAGGCCGCGCCCCCATCCAGTTGCCGTAGCCACACATTTCCTTATAAGAACAATCCCATTTCTGAGAAGCTGGGCATGAGAAGTGAAAAAGTCTGCGGGCAGTGATTGGGACTTCAAAGGAGCATCAAATTTGCCGATCCATATCCTTCCAGATCCTCCCTGCATCCAGCTGAGGCAACAAACCGAACACTAAAGCAGACAAGTGAGAAACAGGATCACTGCAGGCCCACTTGGCGGTTGGCTGCCCTTAAACTCCCATCATGGGGCCTTCTCTTGAGGAGAAACACTAATTTAGTTTAATTGTTCAGAACAACAATGAACTCGTAGAAATCCCAACCAGCACCATTGGGCGATTGCTCCCACATGGAAAATGAGTTTATGTGTTTGGTTACTTTTGAGCTGAAACCACACGCGTGACATAAATCAAGGGCTCATTGTGTGCCAGAGCAGTGTTTAAAGCAAAGAGTTGTGCAAGAGATGATAAGATTGAAAGGCCTTGCTGTGTCATGTGACTGTGTATTTTAACAATGAAAAGGCAAATTGAAAGCATAAATGTTTTATGAAAAGCTGTTTTGGATTAAGGCAGTTTACCGAGGGACATTAGTAGAGTAGTGATACTCCATTTGTTTCATGAAATCCCATGAACTTCCGGAGGAGACCTTTGTGTTATTTATGGCATGTGTCATGTAGATTCTTCATTTCATAATTTAACCGAAACCATGTCTATATATGAGGGAATCTACTCAAAACCACACACAGCAGAAGGAAACACGCCATTTCCACTCATCAGACAATTGTGCCTTATATTTTGCGGTCTTCCCAAAAAATGTTGCAGGTTTTTCTATTTATTTTATTGACCAGTCGGGTGCCTGTTAATAATTTTAATGCATTTTTCTATTGTTTATTTGGGGGACATGTACATTTTAGAAAAATAAATGCTGAGGCTTCAAGTTGTGTTTCTGTGGAATACTGAGGGCTGCAGCCACAAAGGTGCAGAGCCCTGAGGGCTGCAGTCACGATGCTGCATGACGCTGACGGCTGCAGCCACGATGGTGCAGGGCCATGCTGCAGGATGCTGAGGGCTGCAGCCGCGATGGTGCCGGACCCTGATGCTGCATGGCACTCAGGGCTGCAGCTGCAATGGTGCAGAGGGTGGAAGATATGCTGCTTGTTTTTGTTGGTACGGTGCAGGGGGATGAAGGTAAATCCACCATAGAAACAGATCTCAGTGCAGTTGGGAGCCCCAAAAAAGCAATATTGCACTAATCACCTCAGCAGGCTCCCAGGCCCCTTGGATAATTGGACTCCTATTCATCATCAGACATCCCTTTTGACCACCTATGGGTCTGTACAGCCATCTGTATTGGAATTAGAACGCATGTACTGTATGTGCCAGCACATCAGCCAGCTGGAACAAACTAAAGTACAGGCAGGATTCAACTGTCTGTCCTCCATGGAAACGCTGCTTAAAACTGGAACTGGTTTACATAGACTAAGACCTACACAGCTATTTTGTTATTCCAAGTGAACTAAGTGAACTGTCATAGTCTGATATTTATTAAAAAATGAAGTTGTTAAGCCACTCATATATTGTATGTGCTGTATTGGTTATATTCACAGATTTACAAAGAAACAAATTGTGATTAATATAGAAACATACAACTGACTTTCCTTAAAAGTGGTTAAAAGAGGTGTGATTCTGGATTAAAGTCACTGTAGAAAATACCAGGTTGTATTTCTATGGTTCTATTAGAGAAGTTATAAAAAGGGTCCGCTGAGTTTAATGTTTAATTTACTTTTTGCTGCTGATTTGTTGAACGGTAAACCATTAACCCACCCACGCTCCCGGAAGCCTAAACCAGTTGTGACCAACTGACAGCAAGCCCCAAGGTCAGGTCACCAATACCCATCTTCCTGCCTTCACAATGTCATGCTTCATTCGTACATGCATATTTAAAACCGCTTGCGTCCATCAGAAGACCTGCTCAGACTTAGAAAGAGAGGGAGGTGCATCGTCTTACACAGTGAAGCAAAACATTCATCGCATTTTGACATTTCTTCCTGGAATGCTGTGAAATCGTTTCCAGAGTAGCTTTTTGGTTAGTGTTTTAGTGCATTATTGTAAATAGTATGTGTTAAGTGCATCAACCAAACTGATTTCCTTAGTAGGTTGGTTTGAACAGACTCTTTTGGACTGAGGAGATTTATTTATGTAATTCCAGGGCAGTCTGCCCCCTAAACATTAAATATTCCATCGTATTTACTCATTAATCTGTGTCAGGTTCAGGTCCTTGCTTTTTCAAGCTCAGTGTTGAACTTCAGCGAAGGTTAAGAATCTCCGGGGATAATAATCTACAACCTGCAGGTATGACTCCAGGGGGACTCTCCCTCACCGTGGTAACGTGTCTTTACAGCTGACAGATGGGGGCAAGGCCGCCAAGGCGAATGTTGCTGTCGGAGACGTGGTGCTGTCCATTGATGGCATCTCCACTGATGGCATGAACCACCTGGAGGCCCAGAACAAGATCAAGGCCTGCGCAGGCAACCTCAACCTCACCCTGCAGAAGTAAGTTTTCTGGTTCCTGTGTGTCTTCGGTAGCTTCCACGTCGTTGGAGCTGCTCTTCATTCAGGTGTTGGGACCATGTTCCTCATGCTTCAGCCAATAAGATTACCTTACCACTGCAGATCCGCTGTATTAATCTGGAAGATTTGTTCCTTCTGTTTTCGGCTCCGGTTTTTCTGCTCTGCGCCATGTGACCTTGCGTGCAACAATGGGCTCAAAGCAGAGCATGCTGAATGCAGGGAGGTGAACGCTGCCTAACCTTGAGCCTCCTTGGCACAAATAGGAACTATGTACAGGCCACAGACAGCTACTCCAGGCAGAAAGGCAGGATATACAGCAATCTATCTGTTCAAGAAGGAACAGCACTCCTACGCAGAGCAGCGTGCTCCCCGGCCCAGGAGATTTACACACTCCAGGATTATGCACTCCCTAAGACCTGTAGAAAGCTGTCTTCGGTGTCCTTTAAAGCTTTTAGGGCAACTTTATGTTTCTAAAGACCTATCCAAGTACAATTCGCAGCAGTAAGGTCTTACAGAGAAGGTGTCTGTTTGGTTTATGAAGCTGCAGTCCAGTAATCCTCTCTGATAGCCGCCCGTAGCATTCATGGTACCTGCCCTCAGCTAACAGCTCTGTTCTTGAGTTTTCAAATGGACCAGAAGTGTTCTTTACTTATCTGCAGCAGTTGCAAAAAATGTTGAAAAGGATAAACTGGGGAGTTCCCATGCTAAAGTCATCAGCATTTTCTTACAGACAGGCAGTAAATTAAAGGAATACTTCAGGGATTACAGAGTTTTAAATGTCTTGCAAAAATGACCGAAAATAAATGGTGTATTCGGACTGAGTCGCTGCATTTTAGCCATAGTCCTCTTTAGCATTGTAGCCATGGTCCTCTTTAGCATTGTAGCCATAATGCTCTTTCGCATTGTAGCCATGGTCCTCTATAGAATTGGTCCTCTTTATCATTGTAGCTATGGTCCTTTTTAGTATTGTAGCCATGGTCCTCTTTAGTATTGTAGCCATGGTCCTCTTTAGCATTGTAGTCATGGTCCTCTTTAGCATTGTAGCCATGGTCCTCTTTAGTATTGTAGCCATGGTCCTCTTTAGCATTGTAGTCATGGTCCTCTTTAGTATTGTAGCCATAGTCCTCTTTCGCATTGTAGCCATGGTCCTCTTTAGCATTGGTCATCTTTGGCATTGTAACCATGGTCTTCTGCATATGGTACATGCTTCCGCACGCCTGTCCTTGGCTGCATTATGGCGCATATATTGATGTGCTTTAGTGGCTGTTTCCAACCTTCCAGTGGAGCACAGAGGCGGAGCAGCAGGAGCTCTTGAATGATTTTTATTTCCTGTCACATCAGTGATGAGTTTTGCACCAGCAAGAGCACGTCTGGTGCAGCAAACTGCAGGACACAGTGACAAAAAGCCTCATTTTAATGGAAAGTCGAGAAGGCCCTTCTAGCCGGCTCATTCACCAGTTCAGGTTTTTGGACCTCTGTCATACTCTATGCTTCCAACAGTCTGACAATTTCTTGATTGAAACCTTGATGGGGGAAAATGCCTTTTTGAGGAGCCACTTTGGAGACTTTTTAATGAAGTTATAAAGGGCTAATCAGACTAAGGAGGTTGTCTTGATATTTGTGTCACAGTGGAGTGATGTGCAAAGCTTACTAGAAAATTCCGTTTCCATTCCTAAAGCATGACTTAGCAGATAGGAGAGCATGCAGGGTTCAGCTGCTCAGTAACACTTTGGCTGCTCAAGTGGAAGTACACACAAGATAAACCTTGTGTTTTAAACATGGAAAGAGGTGAAGAGATACATAAATATTTTACAGCTATTGAGCTCCCGGTGCAGGGTCTGCCAAAGACATCAGGTCGTCCTTCGCTTCATTATCTTGACTTGCCAACCAGGACTTAGTTTTGAGGCGAGCTCAGGTGTACGTGGTGTGGTTGGTGTAGAGGGCCGTGTGCAAATGGTCACATGGGATCAGAGTCCCAGGCATTAAAATTTAAGGTATGCAGCTGTATGGTTTTAGAATGTGATATGGTGACCTGTTGGGGGTAATATATACACTTTCAGAAAGACTGAAAGAGACTCCCCAAGATCAGTGCTCATTGATTCTCCATCCAGAGGCCATTTGTCTTTTACAGCTGTTTCATACGTCCATGACCCCTAATTCATGAGATGCAATATCTGAAGCAGCTGTATCCAAAATATGCTGGGAATATAATTTAATCAGACCCAGTCATTTTTTATGGACCATAAGTAACCAGTGCCCCTCTTAGCTGGGTACTCAACACCCTAAATGCTATATGAAGCTACCATGTGGCTTGATAATGCACTCTTAGCCAACAGTTCTGAGAAATGAAAATAAATGTACAGATATAACATAAAATGTTTGACAAATATATGTATGTACAAAAGTGTATGCAGTTAGAGCAATAAGAGTGTTACATGTATTGGTTTTCACAAAGTTTGTGCATCATTTTGTTAGATTTTTCTATGGTATACTGGAGTATAATTACAAACATTTCATAAGTATCAAAGGCTATTGACAATTACATTAGGTTTATGCAAAGAGTCAGTATTCTTTTTCAAGACCTCTTAAATTCACTTTGGCATGCTGTCAATTAACCTCTGGACCAAATCCTGACTGATGGCAGCCCATTTCTGCATAATCAATGCTTGGAGTTTTGTGGATTTTTGTTTGTCCACCTGCCTCTTGAGGATAGACCACAAGTTCTCAATGGGATTAAGGTCTGGGGAGTTTCCTGGCCATGGACCCAAAATGTTGATGTTTTGTATCCGAGCCACCTAGTTATCACTTTTGCTCCATCATGTGGGAAAAGACATTGTTCATCGCCAAACTGTTCTTGGATGGTTGGGAGAAGTTGCTCTTGGGGGATGTTTTGGTAGCATTATTTATTCTTAGCCCTTGGCTGAGAAGCAACCCCACGCATGAATGGTCTCAGGATGCTTTACTGTTAGCATGACACAGGACTGATGGTAGTGCTCACCTTTTCTTCTCTTGACAATCTTTTTCCCGGATGCCCCAAACAATCAAAAACGGGATTCATCAGAGAAAATGACTTTACCCCAGTCCTCAGCAGTCCAATCCCTGTACCCTTTCTAGAAAATCACTGTCCCTGATGTTTTTCCTGGAGAGAAGTGGCTTCTTTGCTGCTCTTCTTGACATCAGGCCACCCTCCAAAAGTCTTTGCCTCACTGTGTGTAGATGCACTCACACCTGCCTGCTGCCATTCCTGAGCAAGCTCTGCACTGGTGGTGCCCCAGTCCCACAGCTGAACCTCTCTCCTTGGAGTTCTAAATGATCCGATAAATGGCTGATTTACTGTAGGTGCAATCTTACTAACAGCAGTATCCTTGCCTGTGAAGCCTCTTCTATGCAAAGAAATGATGACTGCATGTGCTTTCTTTCAGGAAACCATGGTTAACAGAGGAATAAACAATGATTTCAAGCACCGCCCTCATTTTAAAGCATCCGTCTGCTATTATAACTCAGTCAACATGACAGAGTGATCTCCAACCTTATCCTCATCAACACGCTCACCTGTGGTAATGACAGAATTGCTGAAATGATTTCTGGCAAGTTCATTTTCATGGCAAAGAGGGACTTTGCAATAAATTGCAATTCATCTGACCACTCTTCATAACATTCTGGAGTTTATGCAAATTGCCATCATAAAAACCGAGGCAGCAGACTTTGTGAAAATTAATATTTGTGTCATTTTCAAAACCTTTGGCCACAGCTGTACATCATGTAATATATTTAAAATACCCGTCATGTTTTTCCTCCACTGGTCCTAAAAATAATACACAGGCTGTATAATCCATATTAAACAGAAATACGTTTGCGTATCATAATTTTTATAAGCAGAGCATGCATATGCAGTTAGTGCAGGAAGACTGACTGGCTGTCTCCATAAGCTCATTTATTATCCCGCAACAGGATGCTCACCATGGGAACTCGTCTATTGACGTTCACGGTACATTAAGAGATTTGTGAGACCCCGAAAGAACGGGAAAACCAAAACAAGATCCAGGAGTACCATTAATGTTTGACTCACTCAGTCTTCCTCTTCTTGGAAGGATTTTCATTACTCACAGATCTCTAAAATGAAGGCTTTATCTGGTTCCACCTCGGAGCTGAGGGACCGGGGCAAGGGTTGGAGGTCAAGAGTAACCTTCAGGTAACAAAACATGAGGAAGTGTGTCTATTCTCGTGCTTTCGGTGGATGTCTAAAACTCCAGAGTAGCTTGTGGTGGGATGGAGATGGTCTTCTGATGCCTACTGTCGATACCAGAGAAAGAGTTGGGCTCACTGAAGCTGTCAAACCTGCACTCATTCCTGTCATTCTGTCTCACAGAGAGATTTGAGGTTGGAAATTATGCCAGTTATGTGAAATTGTGGTTACACAACTTCAAAATCACTAGCCGTTTGCGTAAGATGATGGGCACTTTGTCAGCACACAGCCTGGAGTGACTTGCATACTTCTCGGATTCCACCAGAATCCCAGATACACAATGTCTGGAACACATTTGTTGGAATGTGATGCATTTATCGCCAGAAAGTGAGAATGGATTCGCCAATGATGTCAAAAGGCTTGGGAACACAGTGAGGAAAACAAAGTGAGGGTGGGAAATTCAACTGTTTGGGATATTTATTTTTCTACAGCAACAAAAAATGGAAAGAAATGTGAACTGTCTGGGCAGAGTTGTCAATGCTTTGCTTGGGAAGCCGTTATCCAGGGAATGTTGTGTGTTTACCGGACTATTCAAGTTTAGGACAATTCTCAAGGGTACAACAGAATTTCCACTACACTCGAGTCTGGCTCTTGTTATTATAACCCATGGCTCATTAACCACAAAATAACCACAAAAGCCAATGCATGCGTACTACCAAAGTAGCTCATCTGAGCTGAATGGCCCGAAAGTAATTACAGCTCTGCTAGACCCATCTAATGTGTATTGTCAATGTAAACAAAAAAACGTTCAAATAAAAAGATTCGCAGGCAAATGCACGGTGGCAGCTGTCACATGTGGAAATGGGCCCGGAGGACTTGCTTCTGGGAAATGACAGCATTGTGAAAAGGACAGAGAGGAACAATGCAGAGAACCTCAGAGAATGGAAGAAGGCTCTGGACTGTCACAGATGTTACAGATCTGATGTTTTATTAACAGCGTGGGGTGTGTTTGGAGATCTGTCTTTGAGGTGGTTAATGATGTTCTTGGGAAGTTTCTTGGTGTCCAATTGGTTAGCCAGATAGATAATGAAACATGGGACCTTTGAAGTGATAAAGGCCAGCCTCCCATAGCCAAGAAACATGGCGGAGGAACATGACCCCTTGGCAATGTTTTAGACTTGGTCACTGCCCCCTTACTCACCTCCACCGCCTGCTGATACCCAGCTGTCCAGGCAAATATGGGCTATCCGGTCTGCTGTATAAACTCGGGCTTTGTGTATGATCCTGTGTAAGCGGCACTTGTGTTCTCTCATGTTTGTTT
>JAABNY020000039.1:5695546-5708781 GCA_015164015.2 Brevimyrus niger
CTGTGAGTGTCACTGTGAGATATTCGGTGAGTATCGCTTTGAGATACCCTGTGAGTGTCGCTGTGAGATATTCGGTGAGTATCGCTTTGAGATACCCTGTGAGTGTCGCTGTGAGATATTCGGTGAGTATCGTTGTGAGATATTCAATGAGTATTGTTGTGAGATACCCTGTGAAAATCACAGCCTAAACCAAACATGGGGGGGGGGGGACTGGATAGGGAGCACAAAGATATGCCCCCATCTTGGGAAATGTGCCTGTCCGAAGACCCAGTACTTTAGTGAGATCACACAAAGATTCCAGTACATCATACCTTATGTCTTCCATTTCCTAGCCCCTGCCCCCACCTTGACACACACCGATCCCTCCCCACCCCAGTCTTTGTATCATCTTCATACTTCTTGGCCTTCAGCTGTGGGAAACGAGTATATAGCCTGTCATGCAGACCATACTGGGACATGTAGCTGGCCAATGACATCCGCTACTGTCAACAGCTTCCTGTATGCGCAGCATGGTCCCTGGAGGTGCTGTAGAGGTCTCGGGGGGGTGCTCACTTTACCGTACCTCCACGCAAATCCCCTTGAGAAGCATCACAGTGCTTCCATCACCATGTAACCCACTGTCACAATTCACACCCCGAACAGGAAGTCATCAACGCCCTGAAGCAGGCCTGGCACGTGCACTGCTTCCTGTGTGCCTCCTGCCAGCAGCCTATCCGCAACAACACCTTCCACCTGGAGGACGGGGAGCCGTACTGCGAGGCAGGTGAGGTCCGTCCGTGGGCTGACCCGAGATCAGTGGCATCCCGTCGAGGTCCCGGATACTGCACAAGTCTGGCTTGAGTGTGCCTAGGTGGATGAGTTAGCGCGGTTTAGTGATCCCAGTCCGCTGTTTCTGTTTCCAGACTACTACAGCCTGTTCGGAACGAGCTGCCGGGGCTGCGACTTTCCAATTGAGGCGGGCGACCGCTTCCTGGAGGCGATGGGCTTCATGTGGCACGACACCTGCTTCGTGTGTGCGGTACGTCAGCCACCACTGTGTATGTGCGTATCAGATATATATTCGCACTACTTCCCTGTTCATCTGGCCTATTTTTGTTTGTCAGGTTTGCTCCACGTGCCTGCAGGGCCAGGCGTTTTACTCCAAAAAGGACAAGCCTCTCTGTAAGAAGCATGCCCACAGCATCAACATGTGAAGCACCGCAGGATCTGGGAGGAGGGCCGAAGAAGACACAATCCCATCCTATTGGCCCAATAAAGGCTTCATCCAGACACTGATTGGCCGAATATATGCTTCATCGACTGTCTCTGATTGGCTGAATATATGCTTCATCCAGATTCCGATTCCGCTCGACTCTGCGTAACCTGTTTATCAGAATTTCTTAGTCTCTGAGGTTTACTCCACATTCCCATGCTTTTTGTACACGCTGTTAAGTTAATGGAAAGTGGGACTGTCCCAAGATTGTGGCATTACAGGGTACTCTGTGTCCCGAAGGGCACGCTCAGAACCATTTCACTTCACATCTAATTAGCATCGTAAATCCCGTCCTTCATAAAATTCTTTGTGTTTTGCCTTTTGGGGGAAAAAAAAAAACTTGCCTTATTCAGTCGCTTTCTGAAAGAGACATCGTTAGCCTCCAGATTACACTGGTGGCGGGGAGGGGGGAGCATTTATTAAAATTTTTGTGGTCTTGGCTGGGCCGCCACACCACGGCGTTCCTGGATGGAGGAGGGTGACGGTAACGGGGCGGCGGAGAAGGGCGGCTTTGTGTCGCCGCGGTGAAAAGCACCGCCATTGTTCCCCCTTTTTTGTGAGAAACCTTCAAAGCTCGGAGACAGGGGGTGGAGCCGCGTTCCGTCTCCGGGGTGAGCGTCGAAGAATGGCGAGAGCGGGAGGATCTGGGAAAGGAAGGGTCAAGGACGGGGGAAGGAGGGAGGCAGGGTTTATACCGCTGTGGCGAAGTGCTGGAGCCAAACCGGTACATGTGGGTCCTTCCCTGAAGCTGTGGTCCGCTGCCTGCCATTGGGGACACAGACGGCCGCAAAGCCACAGCACCAGCCGCTTTGAGGCGGCTGTTTGGGCCGTTTGTTTGACCGTGACGAACGTTTTATAACAATGCGCATTACACGCATCAAGATCGAATGGGGCGTCTGATATCAGGCGTGCGGAGACGGTCTGATGGGTGCCGGGCCTTTGGGCTTGGCCCAACTCCTCTGCCAAGATGTTAAAAAAGAAAGCTATACAGAATCAGACCATTTGATCAGCTATCAAACATCTCCAGCCTGCTTCTGCTCTTTTTAAATACATTTAGCGCCCTTTGCGCCACACACGCTTGCCAGGATTGTGACAGTTTCACAGGCTGATTTGGACCAAATGAGGCAGGGCATTGGAACAGGTGTGCCAGCCTTACAAGACGGAGAAACAACACAAGAAGACCTCCCCCTAAACCCCCGGGTGGTTGTGAGAGGAAAAAATATCTAGGGGGGTCCTAGACAAACAGGCACCCCCACCCCTCCAAGGCATGTTAACTGATATCAAATGGGCATTTACAACCAGATATTGCAATTTTTGACTCCCCGAGAGACTGGTGAAATGCTGACTAGCACACAGCTGAAGTGGACTGATGATTCATTTTTCATCAGGGTTTAAGAACAGCCACCCACTGCAGAGGATTACAGGGAGGCCAAAGAGAATTTTAAAGCCTTTTTCTGTGCCAGGGTTATTAACTTCCTGATGACTGCTACTCGCTTTACGTTGGATATTTTTGGTGCAAAACTAATCTGGGAATAAACATTAAACGGTTAAATTATGGTGTAGGTGCCCGGTACGTCCTGTGTTTTACTATCTGAAGAGTCGCAATCTTTCAGCTTTCGTTTGCATCTTAAAAATAAAGGTTTTTATTACTTTCACCTCTGGTTTCCAGTTAAGTTGTGTATACACTGTACAGCCCCACCCCCACCTCTTGATTTGCTTGCACTTTGAGGGGCTGTGATGTTCAGATTTGTATGCACACACATCCTCCATTGAGCCCTGGGGAATCTGTTGCTGCTTGCAGCCTGTAGGAGGTGCTTGTGCTCTGGACCCGCACTCGTACCCGCACCCTGAACTTCATCTCTGTTCTGGGGCGGCTGACCAGATCACATAATGTAAGGAACGCGGAGGCTCTGTCATCAAACACAGCTTCTCCTCCTTATCTGCAGAGGTGGCGGATGTGCTGAGGATTCTGGATAATTTGCCACACTGCCAGACAGGACAGGGCAGACAAAGCAAAGCTCCTCAACGGAGAATGGGAACGACCTTGAGTCAGACGTCGCAGTTCCCTGTGCAGGTTAGCTGAAAGGATGCCAAAACTCAAACTGCATACTTTTGGCCTCCATTTCCTAGCATGGGTAACACTGTGCCCCTGCCTGTGAGGTGGTTTCAGAGATAATTTGGTTACTGCCCAGCCACCGAGGCAAAGAGTTGCGAACGCGGAGCCTGAAAGCGTCCATATCATCAATCTGGATTCCCTGTTTACAGCTGGCCACAGATCTGTAAAGTTTGGTTTGCATAAATAAATCATTGATGAAATGATCCACGACCAGTCCCATAACGCCTGATCATTTTTATGTGTGGGTGTGTTGTCAGCAAAGGGGCGCATCGCATCATAAGATGCATTTTATTCATCCCAAACACGAATAAGACCCTGGCAGTGAAGGTCCGCAGTGCGCCGCATTCAATGCGAATATTCTGTGTGGGATTCAGAGGACAAAAGCAAGATTTTAAAAGGGGAACAACCACAGGAAAGGTGCAGAGGAGTGAGGAGGCCTGGGCTGATATTTCAATTAGCAGGTTCTGTGTGGGATGGAGAGGACAAAAGCAAGATTTTTAGAAGGGGAGCCACTACAGAAAAGGCTCAGGGGAGGAGTGAGCAGGGCTGCTCTGCTATTTGAGGATTTGTGTTTTATTTGAGTGGTTTAAAAGGTCTCAAGGCGAAGGGCTGCCAACTCCCCCATACCAGCTGGGTCTGACAAGTCCCTAGGTTACGAATACCATGGGTGTGTTTGAGGTAGCGAAGAGATGCGTGGTTTGCAGGCTGGGAAAATCACCCCCCGCAAACCCCGCTATGACGCATAGCGTGTTAAGCTTTTCCTGAAATGCATGTTGAGTTTTGCCAGCCGCTTTTTGGAATGTGTGGCACGCTGTCATCGCTGTGTCATGTGTCACGGCACGGCATGCGGGGCCGTACGTACAGGACGGCGGTCACACGCATCGTGTCGCTATCGGTGCAGCGGTGACAGCAGAGGGCTCATCAGCTGATCTTCCTTTTGTCTCGTGTCAACATCATACAAAGGACACAGACACCCCCCATGACCTAAATTACCGTTTTTCTGCGACTGATATTTTTGTCACAGTTTTTTCCGAATTGCTAACACGCATTTCCCACACTCTCCTCTCCTTTTCTCAAAGCGCTAAGCACAAACCGTAACATTCAAGCGACACTCACAAAACCTCTGACTCGTCTCGCAAAATCAATCTTCTCAGAACTATATTACCCTTGCTCAAAAGCAAACACTGTTTTCAGATCACGCATCAAGGTAGTCGGTACATAAACACTGCTGAGTCGCCATTACACGCTATAGTAAGATATTGAAAAACAAAAACTGAAGTCAAAACTGTTGCTGGCATGTAGACAAATGTTTACTTTGAATGCGATCTTTTGCATGTTCAGCTACAAAATTGAAAACCAAAAGACTATAATAAAAAAATACTGTATGCCAAAAATGTTTGTATACAATTATACTAAACTGATATGTAATGTTTGCAGTATTCAGTATTCAAGTTACTGTAAAGGACAAAGTAAAAATGACAAATGAGCCATATTACAGGAAAATGTGCAACTGTCAAGCCAGAATCAAGCAAGGGTATTCATTCTGCCTCATCACCATGTTTAAGGGCTGGATCACGACAGGGAACATCACAGGAAATGCTCTCCTTTTCTGGGTGATGCAGGACGGATCCTCTGGGTGACCCATTTGTACCTTGACGTCGAAATTCAACCCACCTATGGCCCTTGCACTCTCATCCGGCACATGTTCCGTGTTCAAGTCACCCTTCGGTTTCTTCTCATATTTATAAACGTGTGTGAACAGGTTTGAATCACCGTGTTTGAATGATTAAACTCTGTGCAGGCTGCGCTTCGCTTCTGCGACTCGTGTTTTTGCATTAAGGTTCACCACGGTGCAAAATGTTTGTTGAGGGATGAGAACGTGTTTAGAGTTTTGCAAAAAGGGTGACCCAGATCTACGTCTAACTAGATTGCGTCTAACTAGGTGACCAAAGGAGTGACTGATTCAATGAATGAGTTTTGGCAGCTGGCGGTTTTGTTCCAAGAATACAGGTTTTAGTGTTTTTGCTATTCAGAAAAACCGTAAGACACTAATTAATCAATTTGGATACAAATTTAGGGAAACCCTCACAAACTTTCAGTTTGTCATGAGTGCTTGTTGTTTTCACTTTTATATTTTGGTGCTATGTGCCCCTGTGTAAGGGACTCTGGGTGGCTGCAGGAGGTGTCATGCATGCCTAACCGCGTAACAATCCTTGCAACCCAGAAGTTTTCCCCCTTCCTTGGAGTATAAGAGGATACAAGGAAGCTGACTCATGACTTAAACATGAACTGCGAGCCCTTCTGAGTGTGAGAGGTGCAGGCAGTGGCGTACCTTAAAATTCTGGGCTGCCTGACATAATGTACCCTTGCTCCCTCCCCTCCCCCAATCCAAGAACCCTGTCAGGTCCCGAGACCCCAGAATCTGCCAATGTATCCTGGCCCCCTGACACTCCAGGTATGGGAACTTGCGTGCTACTGTTCCATGCCGCTCCCTGGTCACTACGCGTGTGTGTGAGTGCATGCGTGCTTGTGTGCGCGCATGCGTGTGTGCGCGCCCGTGGTTAGCCACCCCTCGCCCACCGCCCGCCTCCCAAGCCTGCCACACCCGCAGGTGAGGTCCGTATGCCCACTTTGAGTCGGCGGTAAACCCACACCAGCGTGCCGGGGGTTGGGGGTCATGACCCACGCGCTGCCACTGAATGGCACATTGAGAAGCCGTCACAAAGAGCACTTTCACATTCCCGGTGCGCAGCTGAAAGGTCTGTTTATGTTGGGATTCCTGCAGCTGGAGAGCGAGAGTTGAAAGGGTGGTGTGGGTTTAGCCACCGCTTAGCTGGGCCTCCTGGGACGGCGGGGGGTGCACTGCCGTGGATGCAAAATATTCAGCCAATCAATGTGTAGGCGGCCTCAGAGGGATTGGGGGTTACCTTTTCAAAAGGAGGGGGATTCTGGGTAATCTGCCCTTAGTGAGTCATGAGCATCTGACTGGGCTCTTTCTCAGGTAGGTGCTGGTAATGTGGGGCCTGGCGGCATGAAGATGAGCCATTTCCATGATAAAACAGAGCCACTGGCTTTTATTCATATTTATAATTTTATATATAATTTTTCATTCCCACTCTTGCAGTCACACCTTCTGTTTATTTCTTGTTAAAATATCCTCCACATGAGGTCAGTGGAGCTAGACAAAGAGTTCCCCTGTTATCCAGAAAATTAATTACGTTTCCTGTTTAACGAGCATCTTGCCTCAGGGAAGGGGAATTGAGAGAGGAAGGGGGGGCTGGATGTTTGAAAGATGGAGCCCCGGGGTGTGTGTGTGTGTGTGACGGTGGTGTACTTGCATGGGGAACCCCCCAGGGGTACAGCTTCCGTGGACACGGACTCACCTGGAGAGAGATGCTCAGGCTCGCGCCGTTTCCCGTTTTTAAGGGGACTGGCGGCTTTACTGGGCGCTGGTACATTATTTCCTTAGAGGCCGACGCGGATCAGTCTGATTATTTAACTCTTTTAAGGTTACACCGGGCACTGCTGGGAAAAAGGGTAAAGCGATCGTAAATCAATGTAGGGCACTACTGTAATCCGACCACTGCGCTGAAACAGGACGCCTATTTACCGGCGACTTTCACAGATATAGTATAAAGTAGGTTACCGGCCCAGCAGAAAGTTAAGTAGGTCTGGCTCGGCAGAATCACAGCTTGACGCCCCTATTTCTTAATGGGGCTTTGGATTTGTTTAAATTACTTTTAATAATATCATTATTTTGTTGTTATCATGGAGGTCCTGTTATTAAGTGTGACGGTGCGGTAATGCGCAAGAGGAACACGGTGCGAAATGTTTAGTGGAAAAGAAAAGAAACCTTAAAAAGAAAAGGAGAAGCACTTCTACCAGATCTAAGACTTACCGGCTGCAGTTCTCCAAGACGTCGCTGGTCGGCGCTGCGGAGTGAAGGGGGATCTCCTGTGTTCGTCGGAGGAGGAGACGGAGTGCAGGGGAGGAGGCGAAGGAGGGAGCTTGTGCACTTGGGGAAGGTTGAGAAAAAGTCGGATGGGAGAGGAGCCCGCGATCTTAAGAGCTCCTCGTTGTGTTTCTCTTTAATGCGAGTGCCGGAGGGGATCTCCATCCGAACGGGAGTCCGGTAGCTGGAACCGCGGTCCCGGTTCGGCCAGCAGAAGGTGCGATCGGAGGAGAGGGACGGCGAAACGAGGTAAAAGCGCGCAACTCCGGGGGCGCAATCCGGTGCCTGGTCGCAGCCTGCAGAGCCGAGCTGCTGCGGGACTCGCGCGTTCGGGCTTCACCTCCGCGGATCTCACACGTGTGCCAAACGTATGGGGTAACTGGTGATACGGGAGTTTGGGTGCGCTGGGGAGCTGCTCGGAGTTTGTGCATGGGCAACTGCGTGCAAAACGTGGGATATATGCACCGTAATACCCGTCCCAGCTGGGAATACCTCTCTGTGCCTGTACGCCCCCGTGATACCAATGCATTTGTGCTGTGGTGAATGTTCCTCCGTGTTTGCATGCCGGTGGTTGTGTACTTAGTGGGGATCACACCTAAACGGATTACACGGGCACATCTGTTACGGGCAAGGAGAGAGAATTGACAGGATTTCAGAGTAAATAATTGTACTTTAATCCCTGGGTGGGATTTGTACCTGCATTGTAAGTGGATAAAAGGTATTCAAAATAAAGTACCGAGTGAATCACACGCCTATTAAGGTTTTATGTAATGTATATTTTATTTATATATGCATGTGCGTGTATAATTGAAAATGTGACACTGCTGGGAGACAGATGGTTGTTTAAATTCATAGAGTGATATTTAATTACATATTGGAGGAAATATGTGTACATTCATAAAAATATATTTGTTGTACTATTTATTTTGAAGTGTTTAGCAAACTCTGTTGTGAGTTTGAAGGTGTCAGTGGTGCGAGGGAGGTGGCCTTTTTTGGGCTGTGGTTGCAAGGTCGAGGTACCAGCGCGCTGTACTACGGAGACTTTTATAGGCGAAGGTGGGGTTTTGTGATCCCTTCTTACCTGCATGTTTAAAATGTCTGAATGTAATGTTAACGCTGCTCTCTGTGAGCTGTGGGGGTATCGGTGTGTCTGTTAACTTAGCGCCTGCCGCTCCTTGTTCGGACTGCCCAAAAGCGACACACCAGCTCGCCTTGTCCCGGTGAGTCGGTCACCCTGGAAGGGTGCAGGAGGCGCTTGTTGCCCGTGTGCGTATCGCAGAGGGAGAGGCCGCCTACTATGCGTTCAGCCCACGTCCTGTGTGGGCTGTGCCCTCGCTGCAGAGAGACTCTCCGTGTCCTCATGGTGTAGAAGCTTCCTGTACACAAACAGTGAAATGCTTCAATATGGCTCTATTATAAGCAGTTGTTCAGGACATGCATCACGCCGCCAGTGCCACCGTCGTTACCCGAGTCTCTCGGTGACAGATTCACATGCACTGCACCCACACAGCGTCGGGGAGTCCACCTCCGGGCTGGACTTCCCTGCTTGTTCCGCTGCTCCTTCACGATGGAGGACATCGCTGGTGGACTGAAACTAAGATCCTTGGCCTGATTGTTCATACTTGTAACAAATTAAAGACATGAGAGCGAGCTGCTATTTACATTTATTTATCGAAAGAGAGACACACTTTATGAGAAAGCAGGCGCAGACAGTCTCCGGAGCAATCGGGCTCAGGCATGAAATGACTCTGCTGACTCTGGGATTTAAGCCGGCAACCTTCCGATCACAGAAAAAGCATCCTAACCGGCTGGAAGTGGGGGCTGTCCTTTTGCTTACTGATCTGTGAGCCCCGAAGGAGGGTAGGTGTTCAGTGTTGGCCTGGAGAAGCTGCTGGACTGCAGGGGATACTGGTGGGCCCTGGCAGTCTCGTTCCTGCTGGTTTGGAGTCCGATCTGTGGGGTGCATGTTTGTCTTCCCCCATTTCTGTGTCCGGCGTTGGCCAATGATGACTTGGGCCCACAAGGTCGGGGAGGCCAAGCAGAGATCGCCACCTAGAGGTCAGGTGTAACTCTAGTGGTGGCGTGGGGGGCCAACAGTTGGACCTACGGCCTGGAGCTGGCTCATTTTAACCGGACAGCTCAGATAACCAGTCTAACCCCCAGTGGATTCACATGGGGGGGCAATGGAAAGAATGTAGTGGTACTGAGAAAAGCAGTAACCACCCCACCCCCTATGCCCCTAACCCAGACTGGAGATACCATGCTGCCTTCAGCACTGACCTCCTGGGCTTGGGGGGAGGGGGGGGGACGGACGCAAGGGGTGCGATTCCTAAATCATCATCTCAAAACTCCACCTCCTTCTCCCGTTACTGGGGCCGGCTCCGATTCCGTGTGACCGTGCTCTTTTTTCACACCGCGCAGGAGGGCTGCGCCAGGAGTCGTGGTGAACGTGATCGCCGCACTCTCCTGTCGTGCATCTCCCTGCTCCTCCGTGTAGCGGCGGTTCGGGGGCCTCCTGGTGGCCTCCCTCTGTGGGAGCCATGGGAGGCTCACGTGAAGGCCCCCCGTTGGCACAGCGGGTCCAACCCCCCCCCCCCCCCCCCCCCCAGTGCGGTCTGTGCGGCTGGATGCTTCATCGCCACTCCGTCTACGTCGGGCTCCAGGTCACACGCTCGTCCCCACCCTCGGCTCACAATGGGGCCGTTCATAAATCGAACGTCGCCCACGCGCATTGGGAAGCGGCGCATTGGGACGTACGATTCCGCTTAAGCTCCTCCCGGCTCCGGCCGTTCGCCTTTCCTGAGGGTTGCTGCCCAGGGAAAGGCTCCAGGTGGGACTGTGGGACCGGGTCCTGGAGAAAATGGCGCTTAGCTGACGTGTGCGCCGACATGCCAGGCCTGCTGAAATCTCTGCTCGGGATCGCGGTCTGCGTGGTGAGCAGGGCCCCGCCCTGAAGAAATGTACACCCGTATCCCTTTACACTACAAGTCCTTTTACACCTGAGTGAAGTGCAGCAGCCGTCCTGTAATCAGGTAAATGATTACACAAATGAGCACACATCTCCCTATTAAGTTCTGCTGTTTCATTTGGCGGAGGCGCCTATTGCTGTGCCAACCGCGGCGTTTTGTGCGAGAAGACGCTCGATTGCGCGCCGACTGACATTTGCATGGGTTTATGAATCCATTTTTTTTTTTTGTGTGTGCTGCCTTTCATCTGCTTTGGCTCCTGTCCAGAGTGACTAATCAGCGTGCAGGGACCGAGGCAGGTGTGTGCGAGAGTGTCACAGCTGCATTCTGGGAGCAGAAGGTGCCAGCCCGGGCTGCTGATTGGAGGGCCACCGTGCAGCACAGAGCTCATTGGGTCTTCTCGTTATTGGGACCCATGTTCTGGTGGGAACCTTCTCTGCCAGGTGGAGTCGTCGTAGCTGTATATTCTTGGCAATTGCCATCTTTCTAGAAACTTATGCTGAAGAGGCAGGGGTCTCTGCTGCTCCATCTCTTGTGCCATAATAGGTGAACAGTGACCACGTTTTATCTTATTATTATTTTATCTTATTTATAAATAACAAATTGTGGTTTAACCATGATCTACGCTAAACACTTGCGGCTGCCAGCAGCCCTTTGTGCTTCGTCTGCCTGCCGTGGTTTTAAAGAGTGCCGCAGCTTGGTCATGTGACCTCCGTTCAACCCAAGGTCACCGGCCGCGCCCTAGGGGCCCGTCTGCCTCATGGCTGCCACAGCGATCTTGCGCCCTGGATGTTGGCCATGCTGAACCTGAGGCCTGGATGATCTTTTGCGGTCCTGTTTCTGCCGGCCAGACCATAACTGTGGGGTCTACAGTAACGTTACCGCTGGTGTTCAGAGGGACACTTCTACCAGCCCAGCACTGCCTGTATCTCTGTCCCCATCTGCAAACATGTGATTCCTATTGTTCCTCAAACCCAATCATCTCCTGCTCTCTAACTATGTCATGATCTCAGGATTGCCCCTGAGAGTCACCCCCTTTGTCATGGGGGATGGTCTGGCATTGGGGCTGTGCTAGTGAGAGGTGCTGTGAATGCCATCAGATTGTCAGTATTGCTAATTACACCTCAGGTTCATGGGGAAACTGCTTTATTACTGCAGTACCCAGTGAGCTGAGAAGCCATGACTTAGGAAGAAGATAAATGGGGGAAAACTGGGGGCCTGCAGAGGACACAGGGATACGTCCTGGGTGGGACACCAGCCTCACACACATGCAGCTTTGTAATTATATCTTTGTTGGGACCCTACCTTCATTTCTATGGGCAAAACCCTAATCCCAGTCATGACAATGTTAGCCTCTACCCCTAAACAAACAAAATCCAAGACGTTTGGTTTTTTGAGAGATTTGGAAGGGACTTAAAAATGGTCCAATGGTCCTTCTCCAATTCATTTTCCGCACTAAAAATTAGAATAAAATGTGATTACGTCATGCCCTGGTCTTGAATATCGCAAAAGCTGTATGATATGATCTTTGGAGTTCATATTCTTGGCTGTTGCATACAAAAGATGTTGGGTTAACACGTGTGTTTAAAAGACATAAATCTGATGTGTCTTATCAGTATGACATTATGCTTGGTAACTAGCATTCCTCCCTCACCTGTTTGTACTCCGACGTGAGAGCAGCCGTCAGGAGACACTTCCCGGGAGGGGGGGTTCCCCTTGGCTGATGTGCAGTCACCCGTTTTGTGAGCAGTGTTCAGTGCTTAGTCCACATCACAGCTTGATGGAGCTGCTTTCCCCTTTATTGTCCTGCCTAGAGGGCTCACTGCTGCCCCTGGACAGAAACTGTGTGTGTGTGTGTGTGTGCTTATGCATGTGTGGGAGGAGTCCGCATCTCAATGTCTACCTGCTTTATCCGTTTCTTATTGGGCCGCATCACTGACAACGTTACTCTGTGCTTCATTCTGACGCAGTATGTATTCTGTTACCTAGCTAATCATGCTCACACTGTATGTAATCTATTAGGGGTGTAACAATTCATTGATTCTAATCAATCCATTGATTGTTATGGCCAGAATATGATGTATATCACTCAGTTAATGAATATTGATTCCATATCACTGAAAAGTGATTCACCAAAATGCAGCTTCACACTCACCCCATATCTATCACATTTCTCTGTACTTCACTCTCACCCTGTATCTCACTTTACTTTGTGCTTGATGCTCACCCCATATCTATCATATTACGGTGTGCACCACACTCACATTGTATCTACCACTTTACTCTGTGCTTCATGTTTACACTGAGTCTGCTGCGTTACTCTGTGCACTATGCTCACACTATATCTATAATCTTACTCTGCTTAATGCTCACCCTCTATCATATTACTCTGTGCACCACGCTCACATTGTATTAACTATCACGTTGTATACATTACTCCGTGTTGCCTGTCATGTATCTACATCAGTGTTGTTGAAAACGCTAGTTTTGACTTGTTTGAAAAACGTAACATGTCTTATTCTGTAGTTTTGTCATCGCCGGTGTTCGTTTCTGCGTTCGGTGGGGCGTGTTAATTCTAGTCACGTGTGCACGGGAGCGTTTGCACGGGACGTTTTGGCGCTGACGGTGAGATCGACGCGTCTCTCTTAAGGCACCTTGCTCGAGGGTTTGGTGGCATAAGCCTCACTAAGCCGCTTGTGGAGGAACTCCACCTTTTATTAATACATAATCAAAGCGGACGTCATTTGTGAACTGACACAGTAAACCGACTTGTTTTCCGCGCAGCCCTGCGCTGATCTCGTGCGCGTCGCATTTGATTGCAGTTTATTTATTCACTATTTGGAATCACTGCCGTGACGGTTTTGATAGGTGTTCATAAATATTTACAGTCTCTGACTCTTCCCGCCCTTACGGGGGGGGGATGGGAAGGGGGGGGGAGGGCTCGTGAGC
>JAABNY020000039.1:5725817-5738317 GCA_015164015.2 Brevimyrus niger
AAGAAAAAACTGCCCCACCGAAAAAACCCCGTCGTTTTGAGCGCCCCCTTTTTTCCTTCCATTCCCCCAAGGCAGGGGCGTCACCCCCCCCCCCCCCCCCCCCGAGGGGTCAAGAGTCCGGTCAAGGCCCGGACCCAGCAGACGGCCTTGCAGGCGTCAGAAGTGCAGCTGCTGTGGACGGCTCAAGCGTCGGGGACCGTCCATCTGCACATCAGCGCTGGTCCTGGCTAATTCGCCGTGGAGCATCCGTCTCTGGCTTCACAGCCTCACGCCAGCTTGCGCTTTCATATGGGCGACATCCTGTGAGGAAGGTTCACTTCCCACAGCTTCTTCATTTCAAAGGGCTCTGAATGTCCCTCTCGATTGAAATGAAACAGCGATACTTTATTAATCCACGTGTGGATGTTGTCTTTTCACCAACCCCATCTTGCTGCCCACGAGAGACACAGACACAATGCAGGTGAGAGAAGTTTGAGGGTCACAGCACAGGGTCGGCCGGCGTGCAGTGCTCCTAGAGCTGGGGGCCAGCGGCCTCGCTCAGGGGCCCGATGGTGGTGACAGTCTGTCAGCTCTGGGGTCCGAACTGGCAACCTTATGAGTCTTGGCGAGCCAAGCCACACAGCACTACCGAGGTCTAATCTGACTTCTAACTGAGGTTTCTGTGCAGTTTTAGAGGGTAGATGTACTTTGCTTTTCATTATTAGACACTTAAAATTATTTCCTCATTAAACGGATCCTGTTCTCTTCTGGCAGACCTGGCATGGGGTAGCAGCAGACGCCAGTCTTGAGGTCTTGACCATAGTCACGGTCTGTCAGACTTGTCCGTCTCTGGTGTCCTCACTCGAGTGGACCGCTGGATATTTATTGTGTCATTGACCCCTCTGGGTCGCTATATACCTGGTGATGGTGGCAGCTCGAGCCTTTGAAATCTACACCATGTTAAAATGATTCTGGAAGAGGTGCTCAGGTGACATCCTTCAAGATGGGCCGTGGAGACCTTTTAATTGGCAAAGGGCTAACTGACCTTCTCCAGTTCAGCCCATGGTAGGTGTGTGTGTGCGGGGGGGGGGGGGGGGTTTTTCCTTGTTTTAATCATAAATCTGAGCCGGGATTTTGTTGTTAGTTTTGTTTTGTTTGGGTGTGCTGCCTCTTTTTACTTTGCTTTCCTGTGCTCTTTGCATCCAGAGCCGTCAATAACCAAACTTTATATCGGTGTTATGATGAGAAGTCGTAAATAAGTGCTGTTACGTTTGCGGGCTTAATTTGTCCAACGTCTGAGATGCGTCCCAGGTTCTCCCTGAGATCTCGGTTCGTCCCTGTGATCTTTCAGAGCCATCTTGATGGTCCAGCGTTCCCTCTTTGGGTCTGAACCTCCTGGTCTCATAAATACTTATTTAAGATGTCCTCCAGATGCCATTAAGGCTGTTTCCTGCACCAGCAGACTCTCCTCACACCCAAAATGTCTAGCTGCAATTTTTTTTTTATTAACGAAAGACCAAATAAATAAACCTATAACCTATAAACATAATTGTTTTGTTTTGAGTCCTTCTGATGGTGGGTGTTTAAAATGTCTGCACTTTTTTCTGTCATGAAGAGGCAGCTGAAAAACTGGCCACGATAAAAGAAATAAGGGATGGTGAACATGGATGGGGAATGGAAAGAGGTGCGATTATTTTTAGACTGCAATGGAAATCTTCCCATTTGGGGAGATTATAAGATTCTGCTGTACAGTAACAGCTCGGACTGCCTGGGTAATTCAGGGGGCCCTTGCTGGGTTGGGGTGTGGGAACCTTCATGTCCCCGCCCCCACCTCAGGTTTGCACATGAGGTTAGTTAAGATGATCTGGGGGGGGGTGGGGGGTCAGTTTTTCTTGCATCACGTCTATCAAAGGGATGAGAAATATGCTCACCTCAACGCATCCCCTCCTACTTACAAATTTCACGGCGTGTCGGTTACAGAGCCACTCTCTGTTTGAGGTGTGTGTCTATGAAAGCCCCATTGAGGTGTTTGCTTACCCACAAGCCTTCTGCTGGCAGCCGGTGTCTGCGTTTGGTTTCGCTCTTTCACTGGGCTTTTGCTCCGGACACTTTAGGCAGGAGGGCTAACAGCTGGAGTGAGCATGTGACTTCATCGCCCGTGTTTGTCTATATCGAGTCTGCGCTCCCTTCAGCCGGCCGGTCTCCCCCGGGCTCCTCTGCTCCTCACGCTCAGCAGGGCCTCCATTCTGCACCGAGTGACGTCACCTGACCTCTTTCGGTGCCTTCGGAGACCCGTCGCTTGGGAAAATCGGCCTCTCAGGTGAGGCCTTGTTAAAGTGCAATGGGACGCGCGCGCACACTCTCAGGCGCTGTCCCAATGTCCCAGATGAAGAGCTAGTTTGTCTGGTTGTGACAACGGGGCCTTTGTGAGGGACGTCAGCACTGGGCTTGATGGAGATCGGACAGTTCACAGCTGCTGTGAGGTGACGCTTTGAAGTCGCGATGGAAAGGAAGTGAAAATAACTGTATCAATCAGCCTCTTCCTGGAGTTCGGGCTTCCCAGCAGTGCTGCACAGCCAGGTCGGGTTTCAACAGCAGGCAGAAGGCTTTCTGTCGTTCACCGGAAGGCATGCTAAATCGAATCTCCCAGCACTCGAGATGGACGCCTGCTCGCCACTACTCCCGGACTTTTTTTCTCAGGATGCCGTGATCCACGTCGAAGAAAAACAGAGACACAGATGACGTCTCTGCACAAGATGCTGTGTCTCGATGCTGTTCCGTCTTCTTCCATATTTGGGACAGATTACTGTTAATAAAAAGCAAAAGAGCTGAGTGATTTAAGAGATTGGAAGTCCATACCAGTTTGTCAAAGGTTCTAGTTTCACATCTAGAGCTGGCCTAGTCAGTTCTTATGGGGTGGTGTGTCGCTCTATGCCCATGATCTGAAGGCTGTTTGTTCAAATCCTGTGATAGGCAGAGAGATGTTACTATTGGGTCATTGAGCAAGGCCCTTAACTCCCAATTGCTCCAGAGACTGACTGACTGCTTTGTCAACTATATGTTCATTTAAAGGCACCTGTGTCATCAGTGTATAAGTATTAATGTGTAACCATCCAGGTTAGAGGGCGATGGGCACAATAGCCAATCACTGCTCTGTGTCCTATTGCGGTATGACCGACGGGATCTGCAACCTCCCACCCTGGCAGGGGCCGTGCAGGAGCTCACACTAGGAAAATGTGTGCAGCCCTCTATTGCTTGTCTGCCTTTTTGTGGTGGGAAGTGGCTGGGGGGGCTTGTATGCGCTGTAGTGACTCTGTGGTTAGAGGAATGTGGGGGGCTGTGTTACTTCAGCTTGAGGGACTCCTTTTGGAGGAAACCCAAAACTGACCCCCCCTTGAGTATAATCAGGCTTTGGTTTGCCCGGGTCTGGCCGTCTGCTGTGGCAGGGTTTATGACTCACCTCGGGTCTCCAGGGCTCTGGTGACACTGCTGGACTCAGTTGCTGCTAAAACTTCTCATCCAGCTGATCCCTAAACTGATCAGACCCGCAGAGTCTAAGTGTGAACGGCCAGCATCTCTGCTTTCACTGTCCCAAAAAGTTTGTCACGGGGTGAAGAAACTTTCCTGTAGCCACGAACGCGCCCCCCCCCCCCTTTCCCCAGATCAGCCACCCTCTTTTCCGAGCGGGCCGAAGCCTTTAATCTCCGTTTACGAATCCGACAAACAAAATCGCTTACAACAACAAACATCCAGACACTTAACCGCCTCCGGCTGCTTGGGGAAGTGCCTGACGCTGGCTTGCGGCTTGCAGACTCTGTTTGTGTTATAATCTAGTTAGCTGCTGTTGGTTTAATCTTCAGATGAGTTCTGTCTCATTTGTGCTCTTGTGATAGCACACCGGTCTGCCAAGAGTTTTCCAGAGCGACAACGCCGACCGCGGCATCGCTGTTAAATGTGCCATAAAGCTTCGCTCAGCCGTTAAACTCTTGTGTTTTTTTTTTTTCTCCCTCCGCTAATCCTTTTCTTACAATGGTGGTTGGAAGAAAGAAGAAATCAAGTAGAGCCTGACGAGCCCATACAAAGGGGGTCGCCCATTACAGGACGGCCCGGTGTGAGGTCCTCACTGAATCAGGAGCAGGGAGCCCACCTTTTGGAAAACAAGGCTCTCTCCCAGCGACGGGTCGCACATGTATTCGCGGGAAGTCTGCGAAAGGAAGGATTTGTGGGTAATCCCACCGTGATCCCTGCAGAAACAGGGCAGTGTGGAGTAATACCCCCCCTTCCTGACACCCCACCCTCTGGCCCTAGCCTGTCAGCCTCCCACCTCCAGTGAAAACTGACACCCTGACAGAGTCCGAGCCCCTTTTCCCGAATCAGCGGGATGGGCAGGGCTTTGGGGAAAGCGATACCTTACATGGGTGTCTCGCAGCGCTGTCAGTGCTCTGTGCCGTCCCGAGGCTGCCTGCTCGGGGGTGGGGGGGGGGGACACAAGTGCTGATTTGTACACGTTTTGTGTTTCTGAAGCTGGGGGTTTTGTTTAGGCTGCCTTGTCAGAGTGTCACTTGTCATCATTATTAGTGCGATTATCCACCCTGCCTACTTTTACCAGCTACTACTTATGTAATCCAGAGCCTGTCTTTGGAACTTCAGGGACTGCAGTGGGGTACACACTCACACGCACGCACGCACAGACGTGTAACTCAGAGAATGTGAAATCGGAGTACTCGCAGGAAATCCGCTCAAGCGCAGGCCAAACTGGCCCTTTTGCTCTGCAGAATATACCACATTATACGCAATCTTGGCCCTTTACTAAAAATGAACAGGTAAACATTCTGTCACTGCTGAGCCCCAGAAGAAGCTACTGAGGTCCCTTGAACGGCAGCGAGTCGTCTGGGATCTTCCTGAGGCCAGTGGCGCCCCCTTTGGTGGCATCGTTAGTGCCTGCTTGGCTGCTCATGGAGGCAAATCGCAAAGTTTTCCTAAAAAGCAGCCAAGCGCATCTGATATCATGTGAGAACTAGGAAAAAAAAATATATGGTCCATACAAATTTGTTCTGTTTCTACAGACCTACGGAAAAGTTCGAAATATGTTCCGACATGAATTTGCACTGAAGAGGGGACCATGAGCAGCGCGGGAATAAGAAGTCCCGGAGTTGTTTGCGTTTCTGTAAAAACGTAGTTTGACGGGAAACCCTCATCGCTCTGTGACGCCTCTTTGATATTTGACACTGGATCATAAAGTTTTTATGTCTAAAAGCTTGCATTAAAAGCCATCCAGCACAGATAAGGTTTCAAGAATTGTGGGGGGAAAAAGACACTGTTTTTTTTTTTTTCTCTTCTGGGGAAATGCGACACTTTTTACTTCATTATTTTGTGGCTCATTTTTTCTCATTAAGTAAAACTCAACTGATGAGCATTCAGTTCCAACTAATGATCATACATATGAAGGCACTGGAACAATGACGTAATCCTTAATTGTTTCATTAATGAAATGGTTTCTGAGCAGCTCATCCACAGTGGCACAAGGCCTGGGGTGCTTTCTGGATGGGATGCTAGCCCATTGCAGGGAAAATAAGTTTTACATCTGTAAGTGACATAAAAAATGGCACTAAAACATGCATTTAAACACCTAGTCATGGAGTACTTGCCTGAGCATAAGGGCAGCTGGCCCAAGCTTCCAATGAAAGCCCAGGTGTGGGTGTAAGCAGCATCAGAGCAGGGGCCACGCAAGAATTTCTAACAAACCAAGAACCAATCTTCAGAGGTGCAAGATTAAGAACATTTAGAGAATGTAAGGAGACATCATGCTTGTAGAGGAGCAAAGAGTCCTGATCTACTGGCAGTTTAGGATCAATTTGGAGGAACCACACGTAGCACAGAAGAAACTCCAAACACCCAGGGAGGAGATGGGATTGGACCCCTTGCCCTCATGGCGTGTTACGCACAGAGCTACTATACAGCTCCAATAATCAGTCTGGAAGTGCCTTATTGTGCTGGGTTTTTATTATTACAATCATGCACTGAGCTTGCTGGCAGTTGACAGCTCCACGAAGTTTTACTGTAGCTTTCCTGATACTGTCACTGCAAGTCCGTCCTGAATCGGTCACGGGACATTTGTACACGGGACCCCTGGTGATGGCAATCTGGTTCCGTCCGCTTTCCGTAACCTCCCATATCCAGTCAAGTCCAAAAGAGGAAGGGGGCACAATGCAGGCTTTACCCTGAACTGGGTGCCAGTCTGTCAGCAGGCCGTCACTGGTCTCATGTTCGTTGAGGCTCTGCATTTGGGAAGGCCTGGGCGGGTCCTTGACACCAAACCATCAGATTTGTTCGGGTTTAGGACCTCTGGAAAAGGTGGCGCCCCCTGGTGCGTTCCCTTGCTGTTGCGTGACATAACAGCCAATCTGGGTCTGGGACAAGCCAACCGACAGCTGCTCCAGGCCCTCAGGCTCTCTGGTTACACAACATGGCAGGACTCCCGCTCGCCTTCCTGCAGACAGGGGGCCCCACCTCCAAGCTCTCCCGTGTCCTCTCAGACCCACAAAACGGGGGCGGGGGGGTATCCGTACAGTCACCAGAATTTAAAGTAGCGGCCAAGGTCTAAACTCATTTGATATTCCAATCATGGGATATTTTACTACCCAGTTGATTGTTCTGTTCAGCAAACAATGGAAACTAGTGTAACATTCCATTCCCCAATTGATGGTGTTCAGACTGAAAGCCAAATGATGAGCTTTAGGTCATGACCTGCTGCCAACGGGGCACAGTAATTTGGATCTTGGAGACACAGGGTGGCTTTGTCTGATAGCACAGGGGTGCAGTCTCAACACCAGGAACAATAATAATAATAATAATAACATTTACGATGTGGGGGGGGGGGGGGTAAATTCACTGGTGTGTTGGGGGTCGTTTAAACGCCTCAGTGTTGGTCGGCAGAGTGTCAGAGGATTGGATTTCAACATTCTGGACCCTTATTTAGCCCCAACATATGCCGCTAATGGGCGCAGACCACTGACCGCGAGCTGCGCCAACCCCTGTGTTTCACTGACCTCCAGGGGGCAGCGTTCTGCTTGCCGGCCGCCAGCTGGCTTCATGGCAGCCTGACCTGGACGGCTCTCCAGATGCTGTTTTACAATTTATGAGGAGGGGAGAGAAAAATCCCCCTTTTACCCTCCCCCTTCGACAGTCAGGGACAGTAAATTACCCAGAAGATTTATGTGTAGCCCCATGGAATACGTTTTATTTCGCCTGTTTTATTTTCTGTCTTTTGGAAGGTGTGGATTCTCAGAGCATAATAACAGGCCTGACGTGTTCAGTCTGTGAGCAGCTGAAGGGAATTTCTTGTGCTGAGAGTTTGGTAGATATTGCTTATTACAGAAATACACAGAAAAGGCTTTTAAAGCTCTGGAGATGTTTGGTAAATGACACACCCCTTTCACTGAGTAGTGCCTGTGATTTGCACCAATTTCACTGATGCCGTTTTTGGTCTTAAGTTCACGTGAAAGCAGGGGCAGAGTGTCACTTAATTTACAGGCATTTTAAATCTTGTCTCATTTCCATTGCAAACTGGCCATAGTAAACCTTGCAGAAAATAAATTGGCTTTCCACAGGTTCTTACGGTCTGAGCCAGCAGCCCAATGCAGGGTGAACAAACAGATAAACAAGCAAAGAGAAAATATTTGGAATGTGCAGCAGCGCCACACAGAGGGACGAGTGTAATGACCAGGCCATTAAAGTGCCTTCACTTCCTGGATATGATGTCGTTATCCAATCAGCTGCAGGGCGTCGTGTCTGGGACATGGCCGTGACCAGGGGGTGCTGGAGGTGAGGTCCATCAGCCCCCCCCCCCCCCCCCCCCTCTCCAACAGGAAACGTCTGTTGCCTGTTGGAGTTGGCAGCTTGGGTTCGAGGATGACGACCTCTCCTGTATGTGTCTGCGTGTGTGTGTGTGTGTGTGTGTGTGTGTGTGTGTGTGTGTGTGCGTGCGTGCGTGCGCTGTGATTCCCACGTCCCTCTTGCTGATACCCCAATCCGGCTGGCTGAGACAAAGGGAGCATTGTGGCACTGGAGCGTAACGGAAGGGCTGTCTGTAACACGAGCGCGCCATGTGTCAGTGAGCCGGCGGGCGGGCGGTCGGTCTCCCTGCAGCACCTGTCCTGAATCCGCACGAGACGCTCTGCCAAGACCCAGGCCGCAGGGACCGGCGGCCAAAACCTACTGAGTGAAGAGCAGGCGGTGAGGTTTTAATCCCTGCTTGGGCTGAGAGACGTTCCTAAATAAACGGAGTAACCTTAGAGGCCGCTGTCCCATGCCCAGGTTTCACGGTGCCTGTCTGCTTGCTCTGCACCTGTGGGGTGGGACCTCACCAGGCTGGTCCTGGGTGGGTGGTCCCAAGGGGGCGGGTCCCTGTTGGGCAGGTCCTGGTGAGGCGTGTTCCTTTAAGTTGGGTCCCGAGTGGGTGGGTCCCATTAGGCTATTCCTGAGTGGGTGGGTTCTGAGTGGGCGGGTCCCAAGTAGGCTATTCCTGAGTGGGCGGGTCCCGAGTTGACGGGTCCCAAGTGTGTGGATCCTAAGCAGGCTATTCCTGAGTGGGTGGGTCCTGAGTGGGTTGGTCCTGAGCAGGCTATTCCTGAGTGGGTGGGTCCTGAGTGGGTTGGTCCTGAGCAGGCTATTCCTGAGTGGGTTGGTCCTGAGCAGGCTATTCCTGAGTGGGTGGGTCCTGAGTGGCTGGGTCCTAAGCAGGCTATTCCTGAGTGGGTTGATCCCAAGCTGGATATTTCCAAGTGGGTGGGTTCCGAGTGGGTTGGTCCTGAGCAGGCTATTCCTGAGTGGGTGGGCCCCGAGTGGGTTGGTCCCAAGCCAGATATTCCTGAGTGGGCGGGTCCTGAGTGGGTTTGTAGGCAGGTCAGCCATGGAAGCTTGAGTCTGGGGTAAAACTGTACCCCCCCCACATATCATCTGTGCATGTGTCCATGTGTGGACAGTGCAGGATCAGCCCAGTCCCAGCAGCGTACAGCAGTTCTGGATCCGACAAAAATGTTTCACATCAAAGACGAATTTTTAAAGAAATTCTAAATAACATGTTTTTTCCGTCTGGGAGGGTCACCGGGGAAGGTCAGTTTACTCATCATCAGTGAGTACACTGTTTTGGGCTGAGGATCTCGTAGCCTGATGAGGGCAGCAGTGATCAGGGCCCTGCGGGCGTGGTGCAAATATGTCATGGGGGGGGTTCATCCCGGGCTGCTCCCCGCCACGCTGCCTTTGTCCGGCTGTCTCTTCCTGCCATCCCCTTTTTTGCGCTGGTGTCAGAACCAAGAAACCTGCCGAAAAACAGCAGCGGGGAATCTCACGTTTTTCCCAAATGACCGCAGCCGATTCTCTGTGCCTTTTCGTTTTGGCATCAGCAGAGAGATACCTGTGGGGGGCGCCACTGGAACATCTGTGGTTAGAAGAGGAGAAAAGGTGAAGTGTAAGTGGAGACACATATTGGCTGGTGCACAACTGGATTTTTGATGATTTCCTCGAGTCTCTGGACCCCTCGGGTGACACGGTTACACCCTTGTGGTCTTTGCAGAATACGGACTGTGACGTACTTCACGCATGCATGCAACTGATGGCAGAAAAAGCCTCTTTTTTGTATGTTTAAGTGCTGGGGAGTTGAATAGGATTTTTTTTCAGAGTTTTCTCTGTTTTGCAAGATAACTCACACTGGGTTGTGAAGTAGACGGATTGTGGTTTTAAGTACAAAGACTAGCCCTTGTGATGCACCCTGACTGCGCTGTTTAATATATGTCACTGTGGCTGAAGCTTCATGGAGACAACAGTGCTTACCTCCTCAGATCTGAACATCTATTAATTCGGCCATGATTCTGTAACCATTTTCAGTTCATGTTCTGTGTCACATGTACACCGTGACACATGATGTATATTGCTCATGGCGTCACTCTCGCAGCATGTGTGTGCTTGTGTATCTGTTTGTGTGTGTGCCCCTCCCCCCCACCCCATAAGGTGATGTCCCTTTGAGGGAGGGGGCTGGTTCGTGGGCCGGCTGCCCGTGGCCCTTTCCTGTCTGTAGTTCAGGGAGACGTCTGCGTGTAGTCTGTGGTTTGGCATGGACCCGCATACAGGGGTGTGGGGGGGCCATTTGTGAGTTCATCCACCATCACACGGACCGGCCAGCGCCGCTTTGACCCCTCCCCACAGTGAGCCGTCACTCGGCCTCTGAGACGCCCGGGGCCTTACAGCAACGCTGGGTGGCCCCCAATCTGGAACATTCTCTTCAGAAAGGCCCGTCTTTCAGCACTGACCAGCATCTCTGTTCGTCGTTCTGTGTCTTGGTAGCCATGAGAGACCCCATCATAGCCTGCAGTGGTTAAGATGAGCGCCCCCTTCTGGCTGACCTTTCAAACAGGCGCTGACTGTACGGATCGCCATTGGTGCTGTGTTACATCCCCAAATGCCATAGCCTCAGGTTAATCCTTGCTCATCTGGAATCCCTTTTAAGCGGCTCTGCCTTTTATGGCTGATTTACAACTTGCAGGTGAGCAAAGATGCTAATCTGGCTTATTCGGGGAGGGGGTCCAGGTGCTAGTCCAAAGAGGACAGGTAGATGGGACTCCTGTGAAGCCACAGGCAGTACTTCAACACTCCTGAAGGGGGCATTCTGGAGGGGGGGTGGCTGTTTTCTGGATCATTAATCACTGTAATTTAGTAAATACACCACATTTGCCTTAATTTAGCAGTTGTTTTTGCCAGTTTGACATACAAGTGAGGCAAATAGCACGTAAACATGTACACAGCTGTCAAGGGCTCCCCTAGGCATAAGTGCAGTTAGGCTGAGCTTACAGCGAATGCCAACTTACAAGTGTAAGCAGGATCAAGGCAAGAGCTATTCATCATCGTTCAAACACAGCATGAAGCCAAGGCAGCTTTTCAAATCAGAACATTAAGAACATTCAGGAATACACTGGAGAGTGGTATCAGGCTAGGAGAGCAGTTTCTGGAACAGGGGTCTTGAGGCCTTCCTTAAAGGTTGAGGGGGAGTCTGATGTTGGGATGTGGTTTGGTAGCCCATATTAGTGGCGTGATAGCTGCTTATGAATTACGAAGTACATACAGGTCTAACTGTCATATGTTCATTTACACAGCTGTGCCACATGTGAAGTCCTGTGCTATCGTGTGAAATTAGCCTGTTCCCTCATCAGTTAAAGGCCAGCTTCTTAAAGACAGTGAATTCCTGGGTGTTTGGCCGTTTCGGGGGAACATGAAAGAGGCCTCGCCTCCTTCCTCCAATCCTGTTCCTGTCCAGAGTACAAAGAGCTTTTTTCCAGAGAGGCCGAGACTCCCCAGAGGACGGGACGGCGGGTCAGCGCCATTACGCAGCACCAGATGACGCCGCTGAAAAGCGCGCGCGGGCCTTCAGTGGCCGGCTCGCCGCGGGGGCCCGGCATCTGTCTGCGGAGAGGGAGCTGGTTTGCTGTTTCTGCCCTAAATCAGCTGCCCGGCCAGTTGTCCCCACACGGGAAGGGGGGGTGAACGTGGTCGCATCACCTCCTTGGCCACCAGCCGTCGTGCGTTTTCCTTGCAGACGACGCTCATCTGATAAGGTGTAGCCAAACACAATTTCGCTAATGCATTCAGTGCCTCCCTGTGACTCAGCACCACTCCCCTGGCCCCGTGTGCCACGCAGGGGCCCGACAAGGGACCCGATTCAGCCTCGGCGGCTCTGCTCCGCTCTGACCGAGGACGAGGCAGCACGTCTTTGATTTGAACCTTCTAACTTACTGGGTAATTGTCCAAATTTAGTAGCAATATACTTCTTTACATATGCTAAGTTACGAATTTCCATGTTGAGATAATGAAATTACTTTGAGATACAGCTCCCGTGTTCAGCTGGGAAAACAAAGGAATTTTGTAGTTTCAGATAAGAATGTGACGATTTACGTTATGTTATTGTCCAAAATGACCTTCAAACCTGTCCCTAAATCTAGCATAGGAGTCCTTTTATTTAACCATTATGCCACCTGCAGGCTATTATGTGTACTTTGTGCTTTTTTGTATTTTGTTGGTGTCCCATTCGTGGACTTAGTAGAGCAGCTCCTACCTGTAGTAGTTGCGGCCGAGAGCCGTTGTGAAGCACGTTCCGGGTGTATCGGCTTTACTCTGAGGCCCATGAAGACATGCATACATAGAACAGCGAGCCGTGTTTACGGAGGCCCGCGTCGACACCTAATGAGTTCCGACAGGGTCACGCCGTTCACAAGAAGGGCTCTTCTGTAATAAAGGCCAGGGCTTCCAGAGCTCTGCACGCTAACACGCTGACGCTCACTGGAAAAGCGACGGGGCCGTTTCCACGCAGTCTGCCAGGTCCGGCAAGCGTGTTGCCTGGAGACATAAGGACGCGAGGAGACGGTGCCTGCAGCCTGGCGTCTGCTGGTCCTGGCCGGGCGGGCCAGCTCCGTCTACGTCCCGCCTTGTCGGTGATTCTCCATGCTTGCCAGCATGCAGGTAGTTTGCTTCTC
>JAABNY020000039.1:5740817-5743478 GCA_015164015.2 Brevimyrus niger
GGATGGACGAGTTCAAGAACTTCTTCTACATCATCTCGCCTGGTAGGAGTTTGGGTGGAGCTCCAGGGGCACCGTAACAGCATCCTTCAGAGACCCACAGCCTGGCTTTTACGCTCCTGCACAGCTGTAATGCACGCACTGTGTCACATTTAATGTCTTTCAACTTACCGTCTCTTCTAGTGTCTGTACTACAGAATTTTCTAGGTTTGTTGGCCTTCAGAAAAGGTAGTTAGAGCTCATTAATGCAGTACCTATCCAAATCTATCAGAGGGATTTTATAAAGCATTCAGGCACCATATGGTAACAGCTAGAGAGTTTCTGCTGTCATCTGCCTCCCCCATCTTCTGCGATATTGTGGTGGGGTTTGGGGGAGGGTGGGGGACGCTCATTCAGAACGTGTGTTTTCACGTAATCCCGATAATGGTCACCCCATCTCTCTCATCCTCTTCGATTAAGGATTCCGGTAGCTTTGGCCTGTCGTTGGGGGAGGGGGAGTATCGACTAGGTATACTATTCAGAGGATAATGGATATTAATATTCCTGCCAATAGAGCGTCCTGCAGCCTCGAGCTCATTGAGGGAACCTTGGGTACAGGGCTGTGTGCAGGCCGGGCTCTCCTCGATCCCACAGGGTGCCGTCGGGGCTGGAAGTCAGCCCGAGGAACATCCCTGAGGACATTACAAAATGCTTAAAAACAGACGTACCTCCGTGCCCTCTCTGCAGCAGCAAACGGCTTCCAGACAGCAGCCGTCTGCAGACTGCAGGCTCTGTGTCCTCGGGGGGGTCAGGGGAAGAAGTCAGACCTGCTCCTGAATCGCTAATGGTGCTGCTGGGCTTGTGATGTCCTGCGGACGCCTGATTAGTTAATCAGCTGTGTTAATGACCAACCCTCCCTGACCCGACATGAACAATACATGGCATCCACCCCCCCCCCCCCCACTGACGTTTCATAGTGAAACGTTTTTATAGCCCAGCTTCCTGGTAAAGGCGTAACTGTGCGGTGGGGGTGGGGGGTAATGTCAGTGTGACAGAGTGATGTTGCCACGGTGACATTACCAAGCAGAGAGGAGCTCCTAGCGACAGCAGCGATGG
Organism: Brevimyrus niger; assembly: GCA_015164015.2. Taxonomy (NCBI): domain Eukaryota; kingdom Metazoa; phylum Chordata; class Actinopteri; order Osteoglossiformes; family Mormyridae; genus Brevimyrus; species Brevimyrus niger. The sequence continues at coordinate 5,741,910 of JAABNY020000039.1, forward strand.
TAATTTCATGCTACAGAGCCTCTATTAACCTTGCCCGGTGCCCCGGGTGTGAGCGGCGGACAGCCCGGGGGGTTATGGGAAAGATCCCGGCAGTACTCTTGCTGTTAGCCATGCCTTAGCTCCCACGCTTGGCGCCCCCTCAGGCCAGGACTGGTACCGCTACCCATGGTCAGCTACACCTCACTGCGGTCTGGGCATATCCTGCCACGTTAATTATGGATTCATAGGGAAGAAACCAGCCTGTGTTGTGTCAGTCTTTGGTTTGGATGGACCAGCCTCTCGTTCCGATGGCCCAGCCGTGGCTTCCAATGGTCTTGGGGTTCCGCGCAATTTCCGGTAATCCCTTCACTAGTAGGTGGCATGGAACATCGGGCGAGGTGACCGACTGGGAATAACAAATACTGGCAGAGTGAGGAAGATTGGACTGCAAGCCGGCGGAAGGCAGCAGACCTTGGGGACGGAAGATGCGATAGACAGGCAACCCCCAGACCCTGGCTGGTGGGGGGGTTTCGCTTTCCGAGACTAATTATAAATCTTGTCTCGGCGTCTTGTCCCAGTCCCAGTGCTTGATTTCCAGCGCTCTGGCTTGTCAGTCTGTAATTGAGTTTTTCTTCTCGGACGGACATGCTTCAGACATGGTGTAGCTCTTGAGAGCCAAGGGAGGCATGCCAACCTTGGGGGCGGGGGTGTCCACTGAGGGGAAACGGCCATGGAGCCTGTCGATGGTCCTTCTCTTGGCTGAACTCCATCTGAACTGAAAGCCATAATTTCTGTCAGCTCTCCCGGGTGGCGCCGAAAATGGGTTTCCATCGATGCGCCTTGAGTCCCTCAGCTTCAATCTGACTCGTGAGACGGATCACCTGTCTAATATCTGCAGGTTAACTTGGCTGTTCTGCCCTCTACTGGTCGGAGTGCGAGTCGCAGGCACTTGCTGCCAATTTAATCCAGGCTCACTGTCACTGATTCAGTGGAATATAGCATCCCTGGCAGTCCAAAGCGTGAGGCAACATTGTAGCGTGTATCTGCAGTTCATAATTTTACATTCCTTAGTTGTCCAAATTGTATAGATGGTGTCCCAGAAGGCCGTGCAGTTATTGGCTGCTTTATCAGTGGCTGCACTACATGGCGTGTATCACACTCTTTACCCTGAGAAAATGGGCGGGCCTTGCTCTCCACAAGCAGCTCCCCGGGGGGGCGGCAAGGAAGTCGGGTGGCGTGCAGCATGCGGGTCAGTGTCCTTGGTCGTAGGCAGGAATGCAGCCGCCGTGGCCCAGGACCTGAGACGCGATCGCCAAGGGTGGGGGTTGAGTTACCACATGGGTGCATCACAGGAAACATCCTGTGACATGATCTCTCTGTTCTCGGCTTTCCCAAAGCTGCTTCCAGCTACCTTCAGTTCAGTCTTGATTAGATGCTGGGCTGGTGGTGTGTGATATGAAGCGGATGGGTTTCATCAGGGGGAAGTTCCGGGTGGGTATCATCCGTTTTCCCCCCCCCCCCCCCCGCCCTGCTCCCCCCCCCCCCAACACGAACTCGGCTATCCATTAACCCCGTTCTTCTCTCTCTCGC
>JAABNY020000039.1:5743578-5760615 GCA_015164015.2 Brevimyrus niger
TGTGTGTGTGTGTGTGTGTGTGTGTGTGTGTGTGTGTGTGTGTGTGTGTGTGTGTGTGTGTGTGTGTGTGTGAAACATGTCCCAGTCACCAGCACTGAGCTCGTTTGTTATTTTCCAGACTCGCGTCGGCCCGACAGACCACCTTTTGTGCGGTCCCCTCCATCCCTTGGCCTCCCTGTGTTTTGCGACTTTCGGTGGTCCTCCCACACACAAGTGCGACCAGCCACTTCTCTCATTCAGGTGTGGTGTGGCTCTGTGGGTTAGGATCCTATCCCTATGACTGGGAGGTCGTCAGTTCAGTTCCCAGGGTCGACGGTGTGATGTCACTATTGGGCCCGAGGGCAAGACTCTGATGAAAAAAAAAATGTATTTCACTTTGAATAAAAGTGTCTGCTAGATCTGTGGCAATCCTGGTGATGGGTCCCTCTTGGTAGATGTTGCCTGATGAAGGAGGGGCTCAGTAGGTTTTGCTGACTGGAAGTGGGGCTCCTTCCATTGATTTTGTTGACTAAGGGGGTTTAAACACAGCGACTTGCCTGATCGGTAACGAAAAAATTTCAAGGGGGTTTAAACCCAGTAATGTATGTTTATGAGTCCCTCCCCACCCCAGAAAAATAAAGTGTGGCATGTAGACACTGTTAATGGCTTGGGTGGGCCCCTTCATTGTTTGTCTCATTTGAAATGTATGTTATTTTAGGTAGTAATCCTTCTTCTGTCTCCCCTCCCATTAAATTATTGATAATTGAACAGGAATTTTTTTTGCACTAATGTAAATTTATCCAGGAACTCTGTCTTTAGCACTGGAATGTCTGTCTGAATCAGCGCCACACACCGCGCATACAGAAGCAGTCGGGAAGAGCACAGCTTGGCCTCGCGAAACCGCTCCATTCTGGCACCTTCTGGGTTCGAATTCCCCGGTGATGCTCTCCCACAATGCCCTGCATCGCTCGCCATTTGTTCCAGCCTGGCGTTTCTGTTTTTCCATGCGCCATTGTCCTCTGGCCCCCAAAGGCTGCCTCAGCACAGCTTAAAGTGCCAGCAGTGTGAAGCACAGACGCTGTTTGTCCCCTAATTTAGTTTTAATGCACCTTTTGTAATTACCAGGAAGAGACGGTTCACACTCTTGTCTTAAACACGCACCGGGTCTGTCTCATGCACCAAGCCAGACTGGCTAATGCCAGGGTAAAGTCTTTTTTGCAGACGTACTGTGCTGAATGTGAATTTCGGAAGCTAGTTTATTCGAGGTGATGTTTTTTGTGATTTGGCCATTTGGCCGCGCTCATTTTGGCTGCCATTTAGCCCCAGATTACCTTCTAATATCTATTTCCCTTGCTCACCAGGATCGCAAGACAAGGATGAATGGCTGACCATAAACAAGCCCTGAGTTTCTGAGCAACTCTGCGACTCCGAGGTGAGTCGACCCAGTGTCAGGCAAGGACAAGGGACGGGGTGGGCAGCTGAAACGACGTGTGTCGGGGACAAGCTGGGACGGAGTGACAGGGACAGGCCTCGCTCTGGTAAACAGGCCAGCCTCTGCACCTCCTGCTGTTCTCATTAAAGCCTCTCTGTCTAAATAAACAAACCTCAGAGCCTCAGTGGGGCCTCGCTTACACACAGGTGCTAAAATATTCTGCAGCTAGGAGCTCCTGTCGACCGTGCTGCCTGTGGGCTCTGGAGACACCTGATGTCATCAGGCGTGGGGGAAACATGGGGCTGGGGGTGCGGGTGCAACTGGTGAACAGGTTCAAAAAAAAAAAAAGAGAAATATTTATTTAGTAAATGACAGCTCCTGCTTCTCCATTACACAGAGTCGATGGTGGCCTACAGCTTGCGTATTATCCCAGCTACCAGACCATGTGTTCCTGCAAGCCTCCCTCTTGGTAGCTGTCCTGCTCCATTGCATTGTGGGATTGTGGAGGTTCAGTATTCCGTAGAGAGCTTTTTTTTTGTGCTCCCGGGCTGCAGGGACAAAAAGCCCCTTCTCTCTCTGTCTGCAGGAGGGGCTTCCCTGGAAAGCGTGTATGGGGCCGTTCACTGAAGTGCTGTTCACAGCCTGCCTCTTGCCCCTGTCCCCCCCCCCCCCAGTTTTCTGTGAGCCATTTGTTTCTCCTTTGAAGGGCGGGATCTGCCGCTAGCCAAAGCAGGTAGTAAAATTCCCAAAGTTGGATGACTCGGGCATCTCGGTGAAGTCTACAGCGCGGCCGTAAATTCAGAGTGTGTGATATTAAACATTAATTGGGAGGCTTTTAAACACACCATTAGTCAACGCCGAGGCACCACCGACAGATTTATGTCCAAACACGGGACCTCGCCTGTATTTAAGGAAACGTTGAAGAAGGCGCTCTCTATATGCAGGAGGCGAGATTAATACCCATGGAGAAAGAGCGCGACGTGGAACTGATTAAACATTCGACTCGGAGTCTGTGGAAGAATTGGCCAATCCCTTCGCGGTAAGGGCCCCTCTGACGTGTACCGCTGCGTATCTGTAGCTTTGCAAGTCATTCCATGTATCGGTCAGTTCGACGGCATTTATTATGAGAAAGCGTACAAATCCAGCAAGAAGTGTCCACTTAAGGCAGGAGAAACAGAAGCACTGAGCTCGTTCATCAAGTGACTCCCTTCTGTCGAGCAGATGTTTCAGTACTGTCCCTGTGCTACGTTCACGAGTGTGTGCAAACGAACTACGCTAATTCCTCTTGGATGATGCACAGCTGATCTCTGCCCAAATCAACACTCGGGTATGGGTTCGAGAGGACAGGGAAGAGAATGCTGAGGCAAAAGATTCCAAAACTCACTCAGTCCTTGTGTATTCCAACGAAGAACTTTTAGTAAACTCACCAAATCCACAGACACATATCTTATAGACTAAGTGAGTTCTGGTCTTGTGGCCTTTCTCACCGGTAGCGTTTTTAGAAACTATCATGGTCAGTTGTGAGGATCTTAGCTGCTTGAGAGCATCTTGCTATGTTGGAAGGACCAACAGGAGATAGTGATCTGATTTCATGTAAGCTGGATGTCACCGTGGTTTACTTACAGCATAGGAACAGGCCACGCTGAGGATCAGAGGTCGCTGTCACGCTCTCGGCTTACCTGTGTTCTGCTTGGGCCGTGGGGCCCCCCTCTGATGTCTGAGGGATGGTTCAGTGAGCACCGCTGGGCCAGTGCACATGAAGCGGGCCCCCTGTGTTCTGCTCGCCGAATGACACAGATCCTGTGTCCAGCCATCCCTGGCGGCCAGCGAGAGCCTGCAGATTGTGTGGCCTTGGGGCCCTAGGAGAGACGCAGGGTAGGAAGGCTTTAGAGGTGGGGGGCAGAACTTAACAGTGGCTGTGCTATGTTTGGCAGCTGAAGCGCGGCTGATGGCACTCACTGTGACCCCCCGCACCTGGTCGGGGGGCAGTCATGCCGTTCCCTCCATTGTGTGTGACAGCCTCGCCCTCTGTTCCCAAACCCCCCCCCATCAATTTGCCCTTGTTGAATGACACTAATACTGTGAGGAAAAAGAGATATGTCACCCTGTACCAGCACAGAGTAAGGTCTGAGGTAACATCGCTGCCCACCGGGCTGCCGGTCTGTCACCATGGCTGAAGGTCGCTTGCTTTTGTCATTGCGGGGTCTCTGGGGAGGGTCCCCTTTAGTTTGCTAACCCACATGTTCTGGTTCCTGGTGTAAATATGAATTAAACACCGCAATGGACCTCATTCGCACTTGTTTGTTCTGATTCCTAGTGTGAATATGAATTAAACACTTTGGCAGACCTCATTCCGGCTTGCGTGTTCTAGTTCCTGGTGTGATTATGAATTAAACACACAGATGGATCTCATTCTGCCTTCTATATTCTGGTTCCTAGTGTGAAAATGAATTTAACACTGAGACAGACCTCATTCCAACTTTTGTATTTTAAATCCTGGTGTGAATATGAATTAAATACTGAGACGGACCTCATTCTGGCTTTTGTATTTTAAATCCTGGTGTGAATATGAATATGACACACAGATGGACCTCATTCCGGCTTGTGTGTTTTGGTTTCTGGTGTGAATATGTATTAAACACTGCAATGGGCCCCATTTTGACTTTTGTGTTCCGGTGTCTGATGCTCTCCTTTGTTTCTCCAGGAAGTTCATGCAGACATCTGGTTATTCCATTTGCCAGAATCCTTTCCTTTCCGTGACCCCGGATCTCTGTTCCCGTGAGGCTTCCCTGATTTTGCCCTTTTGGCTATTTTTACATTGAAAGAAGTTCAATCTTTAGTGAGCTGGTAATTTTTCTCATTAAAGGATTTCAGACTTGAATATATGTGGTACTCTAGTTACTTACCCACCCACTGTGGCTGCAGCATTAGAAAACACAGACATTACCACATACAAGGTTTCTTCATTATAAACACTGTCAGTAGTCTGTCACGCAGCAATACACACGTCGACTGTGTTATTACAGACATTTTTAGTGCCTAAGACTAAAGTAAGCATTGAAAATAGGAATAACAGGCTTACAGTCCATATTAACGCAGTGTAATTATTTCCATCCATCCTTCTTCTAACCTCTTACTCCGATCAGGGTTGTACAGTACTGTCATTATTTGGCTACTTAAATTTTAATGGAAGTCATATAATTCACAGTAAGCCAAAAAACATTGTGTTGAAAGTTTAGTGCTTTGTGTACAGAACCTGGGACAGATTCAGAGTCTGAGGCTGATTGTCATTGGACTCTGTCTTGGATGAAAACAACAGTTATTGTTTGATTTTGACTGGGGCGAGAAGCCAGACCTCAGGGGCGGGGTCAAGCTTGGGGTGTTTGTGAATTCTGACAATGTTTGGAAAACCAAAAAAGAGAGTCTGAATTTAGCGACTGCAATTGGAAGGAAGGTTCAAAAGGCGTTGAAATAAACAAATATCATCTTACTTGTCACGCCCAAATTAAATTACCTGGTTAAACATTTATAAAAAATATATATATATATATGAACGTAGTTGCTGAAACAGTACATCATGCAAAAGTTCAGAGGTCAAAGGTTGACACTTCACCAGTGACAGTTTAAAAGTGTTTTATGAGTTGAACATGTGTATTTATTTGGACGGCAGATGCTTCTCCCGCTGAAGTTGGATCTCTAGAGTGGGACTTGGCTCCGAGTTCCATTTTCCAACCAGCTTCCACTGTTACCTCTAGAGGGCGTTCTTGGAAACATGGCACGTAATAAACAAGCTGAACAAACTGAAGAGATTTATGGCGAACACAGACACCCTCTCTCTCTACCTCTGTCTTAAGTGTGAAATTATACAAACGAGAAAGAGAAAGTGATAGTACCCGGGCAGGAAAAATCACCGTGTTTAACACTTTTTTGTATGCTAGCAGATGTGCTAACATAGTGCTGTAGACACATAAGCAAATATTGCTTCAGTTATACAGTTTTTTAAGTTTCTTATGTAAACATTCACTGTGTATCTGTGTAGTGAAATGCCAACCTTTTAACTAATGTCTTTGCCGTGTCATATACAGGATAAACATTATTTTATGTAAGAACAGTGTTGCATTGCTTCCATTGTGCCATGACTGAACAGCCTTTAACAACCAACAAAGGTACTAAGGAAATCAAGATGTATCTGGTTATTATTATGTATTATTTATTGGCGCCTCATAAGCACATCTGGCTTACTTGACCACTTGTTTGGTCGTTTTACGGGCCGTCCCATAACGCCTCTCTCCACATCATCGGCAGCAGCTGAGAGTCCCTCCTCCATGGAGTCACCCTCCCTGCACAGGCTCGTTAGTATGTGTGTCTGCTGCCCCCCGCCAGCTTCTGAGCACAGGCCTATGTCCTTTTCAACTCCCGTCAGTGTCATGGTCCCACGGAGGGAGCCAGTGAAACACTCTGCTCTGTTTTTGCACAAACTCAACGTCTCGTCCTCATCCTCTGCCAGGCCTGAGCACTGATACACCCCCCCCCCCCATTTTTATTTCCTGATTGGTCCCTTTCTTTCCTTTCCTGAATTTTCCCTTTCTTCCCTTAGGACATACAGGTAATTGGCACATCGTTGTTTTTTGATTTTTTATTGTGAGCCCTAATTGGGGCAGAGAGCCAGCTGTTGCCTGACGTTGCGCTAATCCTCGTTAGCGCTCTGTGTAATCCCTTTGTTTATGTGCCGCAAAACATGGAGGCTGGAGGGGTGTGAACCCATGCCACTTCACCTGCCTACCCATGCTCGGGTTGGGTGGTGGGACAAAGGGGGGGCTGGCTAATTTATGCACCAAGGGGCGGAGCTACAACAGGCACTTCAACCCGAGTGCAGGGACAGGCAGCCTGGGTACGACCGTGTGGCTCTGTGGGCCTCCTGTCACCTCCTGCCAGGTAGCTGTAGGGACCAGTACATTGCCCCTGTGTCCCAAAGCATTATCAAAGGCGCTTAATACTGTCACCATGGCCGCAGGGGGGCATGCTGGGGGTCGTCACCTCCCGAAGATGCTCCGTTCAGGGGGATGTTGATGTGGCAGGACAGAGATGAGGGGGGTGCATTTGCAGATTAATGCACTCAGACAGGTGTGGGGGTCAGTGAGGGTTTGCGGGGCAGTATGGTGTCCCCCGCCCTCGTAATTAGGTCACCGGTTCTTCTGTCCATCCTCTCTTTCTGTCTCCAGCTTTTTGAGAAAGCTGCTCCTCTTTATGAAAAGCATTGTGTTTTCACTGAAGAAGCACTTTGCCCCCCCCCCAGGGTCAATTAGACATTGTGTCACATGCCAAGTGCCTGGTGGCTGAATTGGGGTCCCTCAGCTGAGTGTTTCTGTCCTGCTTAGTTTTGTACCCTGGAGAGGAATGGGGGTGGGGGGCATTTCTGGCTCCATGGGTTTAATGAGAGGTTTGATGGTGGCTGCTGACACAGCCCGGTCATCACAGGCATACTCCCAAGGTGCAGCTTGCATTGCCTGCTATCCCCTGGTTCTGCTGTTACTATTGCCAGTAGTACTATTTTAATACTATAAATACTTCTACTGTACTCCTACTGTAGTGTTACTGCTACTTCTCCTGTTACTCTGGCTTACTTTAGCCAGCCAGCCATTCCTGCTCATGTTGCTATCCTCCATCATTAGTACTCATTATTACTCCTATTAGATCTCATTGCTCTAATTAGAGTAATGAAATAACTCTAAGTACTCTAATTACAACCCATTAGTACTTCACTTAGTATTCATTAGTACTCATTAGCATTATTAATTCCAGTACAATGACTGTTACTCTCATGGCTACTTCAGCCAGCTGTCCATCTGCAGTATAGTGCCTCTGTGTTACTAATGAACTAATATATTAATGCATGGATAATTAGATATTACTGTGGTAGATGTCAACTTTTTGAATATTGATATCGTTAAAAATGTGTGCAGTGTAATTACAATGACAGTAACATTTTTGAGTTCTTCCTTTGTTTCTTTCTTTTTGACTTTCTTTCTAACAGACCGCCCCTACCTGGATTCATTTTTGTTGTTTGTTGACAAGTCAGGCCCCCCCCCCCCCCCATGAGGTCCGGTGGTGTCACGGGCAGCAGCAGGCCACCCATATTTTGGGTCCTGCGTCGGGCTGTTTTGATTGGTTTACATCCTGGTGCTTTGGACAGCAGTTGAGCCTGTATGTTTCGGCCAGTGCCTGGAATAACAGGATGGTAAATGACTCGGGTTGATGGGCCCTGTGGAACCAGCCCCTCCACAGACACAGGACAGCAGAAGTTTGTGGGGAGTTATGTGATCTTTTCAGCTAATGACTTTTCAGCTTGTCATAAGTACACAGGATCCTCAGTAACCGGCTGCTTTATGTATTACATTGATTCAGATTATTATAGTCAGGGATTGACATAACTGGTACGCAAGTTCACCTTTAATAGCAATACGTGTGGTAATCAATTGTAACGGCGTGAATGCACACTAATTTCTTGTCATATCGGTGCAAATGCACATGAAATGTGTACATATTTGCACTTTTACATTAATCGATTGCTGCATGTATCGCTTTCAAAGGTGAATGCGTACTTGCGCACCAGTATTGTCAATCCCGGATTACAATGATTCTAATAAAAGTTAGATTGGAACAAGACCTCTCTGTCTCATCTCCATAGCCACCAGACGCATGCAAAACCAGAGTGAAGATCCAGGACTCCCTTCAGTGCTGAGACCTCATTCGGGTCCAAGGCGGTGTTCAGGTCCCAGAAGGTGATCAGTGCTGAGATGCTCTTCAGTTCCGAGGCCCCTTCCAGTGCTGAGACCTTATTCAGTGCTGTGACCCTGTTCAGTTATGAGGCTGTTCAGGTTTTCCTCATGCTCTCAGTTACCGTGGAAACACCCAGCACTAATCAGGGGCTGTTTGGAAGGTCTTGCTCTTGGCTCAAGGTCACACTCACTCTGCACTCTTATTTACCCCTTCAGTTTTGCGATCAGCAGAGATTTTCATCTCAGGAAGGCTGTTGCCCTTTGTGGAGGACCAGGAAGGGTAGGGTTGGGGGAATTTGGCTGGGACTTACTTGTCTTTGCTGCCATTAAGTATGAATGTATGTATATGTGTGTGTGTGTGTGTGTGGTTGGGGGGGGGTCATGTGGAATCCACAACCTGAGTCTGGGGTGTGAGGTTGTTTTGGCTGTCAATCTAGCACCCCCCCAACCCTGCTGGGCAACGGTGTTGAAAATATAAAGTAAACAAAAAGAGGTACCGGAAAAAGGTCCTCTTGTTCAGGATTGGGGGGTCCAGTTCTTCTGGGAGGGCTGTAAAAACAACAATCCCCCCCAGCCTTGTTTCCCTTGCCGCAAACAGCATCTGTGTCCCAATGGGCTTGCCCCCCAGAGATCCCATCCTGAGCCCATGTCAGGCGAGTGTCAAAGGGATTAGCCCCCTTCCCCTTTTAGGGAGACTAAAAGGGGAAGATCAGCTTTTCCAGACAGACTGAGGCGCTGGTTAGAGTTATCAGTCTTTAGTAAAGAAATGTACTCAGATAAGCTGGGACACCCAGCATGCAGCTAGTATCTGTCTGTATATACACGTCTGTCTGTATAGCCATGTGTCTGTCTCTGTCTGTCTGTATGCATGCATCTCTGTCTATCTGTATATCCACATGTCTGTCTATAGCAACATGTCTGTCTCTGTCTGTCTGTCTGTATATCTACATGTTTGTCTTTTTAGCCATGGTTGTCTCTCTCTGTATGCTTATCCACATATATGTCTCTGTCTGTCTGTACTGTATATCTATATTTGTCTGTATGGCCACGTGTCAGTCTCTGTCTGTCTGTTTGTATGTTCATGCCTGCTGGCTGTATAGCCAAATGTCTGTTACTGTTGGTCTGTATGTCTGTCTATTCATATCTGTAGGTATACACTCCAGTCTGTCACTTTGTTTATACACAACCATTCAAAAGTTTGGGGTCTGTTAAAAATTTAATTGCTGTCGAAAAATAGGTAGTTTTTTTGTCCATTAAAATACCATCAGATTGATCAGAAATACTATGTATACATTGTTAGTGTTGTGAATGACTAATATAGCTGGGAATGGCTGCTTTTTAATGGAATATCTAAATAGATGTAGAGAGGCCCATTATCAGCAACAATTAGTCCTGTGTTCCAGTGGAATGTTATGTTTGCTAATGCAAGTTTACCATTTTAAAAGGTTAATTGATCATTAGAAAATCCTTTTGTGATTATGTTAGCACAGATGAAAATTGTTGCACTGATTAAAGAAGCAAAAAAAACACTGGCCTTCTTTGGACTAGTTGTCATTTCTAGAACATCAGCACTTATGGGTTCCATTACCTCAAAATGGTCAGAAACAAAGAACTTTCTTCTGAAGCTCACCAATCTATTCTTGTCCTGAGAAATGAAGGCTATTCCATGTGAGAAATTGCCAGGAAACTGAAGATTTCTTACAATGCTGTGTACTTCTCCCTTCACAGAGCAGCGCAAACCAGCTCAATCCTCAACAGAAAGAGGAGAGAGAGGCTCTGGTGCATAACAGCCAGAGGATAAATATATTAGAGTGTGTAGTTTGAGAAACAGATGCCTCATAGGTCTTTAACTGGCAGGTCCATTAAATAGTACTTGCAAAAGACCAGTCTCAATGTCAGTGAATGTCCGGGATGCTGGCCTTTAGAGCAGAATTGCAAAGAAAAAGCCATATTGTACCAGTTCCATTTCCTGATTTAGAATGGAATTGACAAATGCATTCCGGGATGGTCCCAACCCTGGAACACAGACAATGGACAGGGGAATGGAAAAAAATGCTACGGATAGACCAAACTGACTTTGAGGTGTTCGGATCACAAAGAATGTCTTGAGAAGCAGATCAAATGAAAAGACCCTGGAGGAGTGCTTGGCGATATGCGTCAAGCATGGTGGAGGCAATGCGATGGTCTGGGTCTGCTTTAGTGATGGTAAAGTGGGAGAAATGTACAGAGCAAAAGGGATCTTGAAGAAGTCGGGCTACCACTCCATTTTGCAACACCATGCCATGAACTGTAGACGACATTTAATTGGAGCCAGTTTCGTCTTACAACAGGACAGTGACCCAAACACAGCTACAAGCTATGCAAGAACTATTTAGGGAAGAAGCAGTCAGCTGGTATTCTGTGTACAATGGAATAGCTAACACACCATATCTCAACTCTGCTTAACTGTTATGGGAGCAGCTTGAACAAATGGCACGTAAGAAGTGCCCATCAAGCCAATCCAGCTTGAGGGGGATGCTTCAGGAAGCCCTGAAATCATCAGATTACTTCAAAAAACTGCCCAAGGTCTACAAGGTTGTAATTGCTGCCAATGGAAAACTCCTTGACAAAAGCAAAGTTTGAAGAACACAATTATTATTTAAATGTCAAAGATGATTATTTTTTAACTTTGTCAATGACTATTTTAAATGTATTTAGATATATTGACTATTTAGACTCATTTCATGTATGTTTTCATGGAAAACAAGGAAATTTCTAAGTGGCCACAAATTTTTGAACAGTAGTGTATATGTATATTAGTATATTATTTGTATGTCTCTGTAATTCTTTTTATACGTGTGCATATCTGTTGGCAGATGGTCTGCTGTCAGCATTTCTGCCGTGTCTGTTGGTAATTTAGTATGCATGCAGTCTATCCATATATCTGTGCCTTTAACTTCCTATACCTAGGGGTGGGCAATATGCTTGCTGGTCAGGGATTCAAACCAGCAATCTTTCAATTACAAGCACACTTTTCTAACCATTAGGCCGGCACATGGACGTCTTGCGATGGGCACTTGCTGCTTTCTCCTGTCATTATAATAATACTGTTAAGTAGTACACTTGTAACTGGGCGTTTATTGCAAGCTCAGCTGAGCCGCACTTAGGCCTAGTTGACTCCCTGATGGCGTGTATGTTTGTAATGTGCAGCTTGCAATACTTGTATGTTGCTTTTGACAAAAGCGTCTGCCACTTAAAAGTGAATGTCAGTGTAGTGCTGTACCGTGACTCTTGTGATATCTTTAAAATATGTATTGGAGATACACTTGCCTTGTCACCCCCCCCGCTACCTACATCCATATGTTTCTGTGTGTCTGTCCATTTGCTTGTTTTTTTGTTTGTCTGCATTCCGGTCTGTGTGTCTGTGTGTCTCACTGCAGGTTTGAGTTGCATTTATATTTTTAGTCATATGTTCAAATGTATTCCTCTAAAGTAGGTTCACTGGCAAAACTGACAAAGTGAAAGTTGATGAAGTTTAAAGAGCAGATAAGGGAAGACAACAGTGAATCGGGATTTTACATTCTGAAAATCAAACAGGACCTTTGGGAATGGTAGCTGTTTATTTTACATACTTCATCGCTGTATTTGGCACTGTGAGGTTCTTTCATAAATGGGTTTCTGAGCTGCACAGGTCTGAAGTTTATCATAGTGAGATTAGTTAATGGCCCGGAAACTGCCGGAACCTGCAGAGTTTAATTCCCCACAATCTTTGGTTTTCCCACAGGATTTGCTGCAGGAGTGTGAGATTTCACACAGTAGTACCGTCATCTCAAGTGAGACTCAAGTCTGACGTTCCACTCTACTGGGCTCTGAACCCAGGAGACACTCAAATGCAAGTCATAAACACGGCTTGTACATGTATGACGTTTGCACGTCCGGTGACCCTGACCACAATAAGTGGTTTGAAGAAGGATGGGTGGATTTTTACACATAGCCTAATCAGCCCATTAATACACGGCTCCGGCAAGGTTGTGTCTGAGTGCTCGACGGGTTTAGCACTTTATGCTGAGTCTGTTTATGCGCCTTTCGGAAACAAAAGGGCACACATTTCATTCCGTGCACATGTGTGTTTTCTTTTCTGCCTCCGTTTAAGACCCACTTCCATTCTGTCTTCCCTCTTTGGAACACAGCAGGTTGGACAAGGTGAGAGGTCAAGCTAACACCAGTCAATTTGGTGGGCAGATTTGAGCAGAATCCTCATCAACCCCCTCTCCCCCAGCAACCAGAGCATACACTTCAGGCAGAAGAGACATTGTTACTTGCTTAGATATGCCATGAATGAATAAATAACCAAAAATAATGTCCAAACCATCTGACCTCGTGTTGTTTTAAGTTTCTGTTTCAGTGGAAATGTTAAGATGGCTTCATGTTCTGCTCATATCGGCTGCTGCGGTCCAAATCCACACCAAATATCATTCAGACTGGATAAAATTACCATTGGTTGATAGATGGCAGGTTCATGCAGTTCCCATGAAGCACTATGGCATTGTATGGACTGCAGTGCCAAGGATTCATGGGAAACTGAGTGGATTAGTAAAGCTTCACGTAAGGATGTTGTTTTATTGAATAAGGAGTGCAGAGCTTTTGCGGAGTGTGGAGGTTATAGTCCTCACAGTGCAGTACTTGATAAAGGAACGTGTTTTGATGGCATATGCTGATAGAACTTTGCAGAAACCATGGGGCCAGTAGTAGCTTCTATTGCATCATGCAATAAACAGAACAGGCAGAATGCTTGAGACTCCCTGCATAAACGAACCTGCAGTTTTTTAATCTGTTTGATCACAGATCCTCTTCTGTAGCCACCGATGCAGCCTGTCAATGACGGCAGCTTTTGTAGCACTTGTAGCTGTTTTTATTCATGACGGGGACAATAGGAGATCAATAGAGAGGTTCCCCCATAGAGAGGGGCTTATACTGCATGATTCAACCATTTGCTGATAAGATGTATAGACCTGAATTAATGACACCTGTAATGCATGGATTATTAAGTAAATAATGTAAAATCTGGCAGCGGCTGTCATGTTTAAATACTGATTTGAGACCAGTGGCTTTAAGAAAGCGGTGGGAGGCTGGTAGCTTGTCAGCAACTGAGTAAACAATGAGCTGACGGCGTGTGCGACCCATGGTGTGGTAATCAGTGCCTTCCTCCTCCCCACCTCAGGAGCTGCATTGGGGCAGACGTGATGGGGTCTGCTTAAGGCCTAGGTGCTCCGCAGTTTGAGTAATAATCTCTGTAGATTCAAACAGGTCTGTATGTTCTGCAGTATTGGGCATTTCAGGTCCAGAAGCTACAATTCCAGACCAACTAGTTGAGTATCAAGAGTCGCAGAGTAATCAGCTGGTCTGGATTTGTAGCGATTTGTGTCCCAGGCTCAAAGGGCAGCGGCCTGCTCTTGCAGGGCTTTGCGTTCAATCCCCCTTTGGAGCAGAGGCTCAGCTCTGGGTGGCCCAGCATGGGGCTGGACCCTTTTAATGCTGTATTGATGGGGGGCTCCTTGACGGAACCGCTCAATGAGACTCTTCCGCATGGTCAATTGGTGGCCCCAGCTCAACTTGTGCAAACTGAATTTATCAGGTAGCTGAAGGCCCACAGGTGGTTATGGGCAGCTAATGGAGTAATGGCGCACAAGGTCCTGCACCTGGACTTCTGTAGTCAAGATGTCCATCTGGGAAAAAACAAGTTTCATGCAAAGATCGTAATCTATGCAAGTCAACTTTGCATTCAAATATCTACAAGGCAACTGAAAACGAAAGAAGAGGCTTGGGCAGTATATTGGACAGCCTCAGGGGTCCTTTGACGTGGGTAGAGGTCAAGCAGTGCTCTAGGCTGTTTATCATTCAGAAGGCCACTTATATAGTACAGCGTTATTTTTTGGTCTGGTTTTAGCTAACTGGAGAAAATGTGGTTGTGCTGTATACTGAGTTCAGTTTCGTTGTGTTCAGTTTGACTTAAAGGGTAACACTGTGAGACTGAAGATGCCAGGTTTCCAGGAGAACAAATGTGAGAGCCAGTAACCCACCCCCCAGTGTTCCTCTGGGCAGGGCGAGACCCCACCTCAGAGAAAATTCTCAGCTTTGCCCTCCCCAAACCCTGTCCCTTTCTGAGCACCGGTCACATGACCAGGTGGGCAATAGTTGCCGCACGTGGAATTGTAATCAGGCAGCTGTTGGTCATCTGTTGGTCTCGTGTCATACCAAAAGGTCCTTTTTGGTGGGGGTGGGGGTGGGGGGTCATCTTACAGATTTACACTGTTTACCTAAGAGACCCTGTGGGCTTTGTACTCTGGTTTTGTTATTGTCCTCTTCACTGGGAGCAGTTCACACTATTGCATTTTTAAGAGTCTGTTTATATGCTAAGTGCTAATCAGTGAAAACTTAGCATAATACATGCACATAATTAAATGGAGAAAAATGTAATATATAACCATATATATCATTGTGTAGAGCATGAAGCGTTGTTAGGGTGTAATATTATATTCATAGATCTATAATTACTGTTTTTACCAGAGGGAAACGATATTACCATAGAATTTAATCTCGAATCCCGAATTTTAACACACAGCTTTTGGCATTTTCCGTTTTTGTTTACAGATGCTGAATGCTTTCTGGCGTTGTACTGTATCAGGACAAAAAAACTCACTCATTTCAGATTCATATCACTTAAGGGATGTTTGTCATTTAAACTTTGTTAGCACTTTTTATGCTTGGGCAAAATATACAGCGAAGAAGTCATTGAGATGTTTGGTGTGCTCCGAGGTTACAGAGATAGAGCAAGAGGTTGCATTTCTGGTGACTGGCTTCAATTGTAAGCTTCTCTGATGATGAGGACAGTACCCCACAAAGCTTCCTGACCCATTATCTCCTGCCTAGGACTGACCCAGTCAGCAATGCGATGGGAATACGGGACTCCTGGAGGGACACCTCAAAGATAAGGATGTGGTAGTTGGTGTTGAGTGTGTTTTTACTTTGGTGTTCAAGTAATTCACTGCAGTCTCTATGACATTACAGTGAGGGAACACGAGTGAGGTATTGTGAGGTCATGTGTGTTTCCAAGTTCCTTGGGGGTGGACAGATGAATCCACGGTGCTCAAGATTCACAACAAGACAAAAAAAACTTCTGAATTGAAACCGCTAGTGAGACATCATCACTGACTGCATGGATCTTCCAGTTGCTATCAGTCATTTTGTTTAGCTTTGCCTGTAACGGTCATATTTTCCATCTGCATGTTGCCGTTTGGCCTGTTCTGTTGGACCTCGAGGAAGAGGAGGCACAGCTAATCCAGACAAGCCTTGTATGGCTCCCTGAACTTGTATTTCAGCTTGGGCCTGCTGTTCAACAATGTTTCCCATGACACTGCGGGAATCCGGTCTTCTTGCTGTTCGGTATGGTGTCATTCAGGCCCAATAAGCTAGCAGGGCCCGAGGGGTGTGACTTTTGACGAAACCGTTCCCTCCTGCCTCACCTGTTCAGGGCATGTGGCTGTTTTTGCCCACCTCTCACTGGCCACTTGAAAGATGCCCCAGGCCCGGGGGCAGAAGGTGGCTGTGGTTCAGTGAATTGTTGCTGTCTGTCTGCAGTAAGGGTCACCCGCCCAAAGACAGACCACAAAATAAGCCGCCTCCCTCTCTCCGCTACCCGTCCGACCTTTAACTCCCAACCTTGCACATCATCGAGGACCACAGAAGGGAAATTTCACATTTCATGTGATTATTTATACTTTCTTTGTTCGCATCCCTTTGATCTTCTATGGTTGTTTCTGCTGTGCTTGTTTTAGTTGTGGGAAGAATGGAGGTAGAGCGATTTTTTTTTTTTGTAACATCAACTGGATTACACCAAGTGTTTGATTTATTCTGATTCTTCTTTCTCTAATGATTCTGCTGTTTTCTCGTTATGTATTTCGATTAAATACTGATTTCTAGTAGGGTATCTTTGATTGGCGTGTTTCTCATTAGCGTTTCACTAATATTTACCGAAACAGCCGTTCAGCGACAGCTGAACTCGAGACTCCAGAATTTTCCACTTCCTGTTCACCGTTATCAGTGCCCCTTTTTACCGTTGTCATAAATTGCCTTTACACTGTACCTCACAGTGTAATTAGTCAAATCTTGCCTTGCCTTTGTTGACTATGTTACCCGATTAATTTATTTGTATTTGGTTGTTTAATGCTGTTTGCTTTTATTCTGCCAGCTTGGCCTTGGCAACACAGAGTTGTGTCATAGTGATAAGGCAGTGGGGGGGGTGGGAGAGGCCCAAGGCACGTGGGCAGGCCCCCGGTGCATCAGAGAAATGGCCACCTCGACTCGATAATGTGATAATGGTTTAACCGTAAGCTGATTATGATCGGCAAATCTGCTGGCAAGAAAGGGAAAGTGATGAGAGCGAAGGGAGGCGGGGAGGTTGTCAGTCCCCCCCCCCCATTTGCGTGATGTGTCCACGGTCGCGCTCATTGTCGTCCTGAGGTGTCCTGCTCTTCGGCTTGGCAGCCCACACTGTGTCCGCCCTCAGCTCTCAGCCTGGCTGCTGGGCTTCACTGCTATTGGCTCGCACAGGGAGACGGGGGCGTGGCAGCCTGCTGGGTGGGTCACACCCTTTTCACAGCAAAAATCTTTTTTTTTTTCACAGCAAAAATCTAACGCCATCGAGTCGGTAAAGGGGGGCCATATTTGCCTCTCGTTCGGCACCATTTTTGTCCCGCCCGCCTTTGGCAGACTTGATGTAATTTCTATAATAGTTTCCCGTTAATCAGCTTAACTTGTAACCTTTTTAAAGGAAATGCTTGTGCCATACGTGGCGCCATTTCGTTACGG